>MCJB01045281.1:19077-48923 GCA_002018475.1 Nicotiana obtusifolia | reverse complement strand
CACCCTTAGATGGATGGATAGTCCGAGCGCACTATTCAGATATTGGAGTATATGCTTCGAGTCTTCATTATGGATTTCGGGGGTGCTTGGGATTAGTTCTTGCCACTTGCGGAGTTTGCCTACAACAACAGCAACCAAACGAGTATTCAGATGGCTCCTTATGAGACCTTATAAGGGATACGGTGTCGTTCTCCAGTTGGGTGGTTTGAGCGGGAGAGACTAAGTTATTAGGCACATATTTGGTCCGAGATGCTTTGGAGAAGGTCAAGATGATCCAGGATCGGCTTCGTATTCAGATGGCTCCTTAAGGACTTTATAGGCTTGTAATGTTGGTTTAAGGAAGGGTAGGATATGAATTTAGATAATAGTGGCTACTTCCTCCTTGAACACTCATTACTCTCTTTCTCCTTCCAACCTTTTGTTCCTTTGCCTTCATTGGATTTACAATTCCACATTAAACCCTACTCACATACCCCTTTATTTTATTCTCAAGCTTCTGTATACCACTTACATTGACTATTTCTTTCCTTCTTTTGATTTCACACTTGTGGTATCTCTTTATTTATAAACTTTTTTTTTCTTTTTTCCGAAGCTTCATAGATTTACTTGAGCTTTTGAGGTATGCTGTCTCATGATTTTACCCCTTTTCATTATTGCTCTCCCACCCCCAACTTAATCTTTTATCAATACTCTCAATGCTCAAGGAGGAATGGGTTAAAACGGAGTCATTTTGATGAATGGATTCAGGTTATAATGCAGAGGCCAAAAAAAAGGCTAAAAGGCTCAAAATGGGGTACTAGTGATAGTTATAATGCACAAGTCGGATGAAAGAGGTTAGAAAGGTTTTTGAACTACTCAAAGGAAGCCTAAGATCACTTCTCTAACTTAGCATACGTATTATAGGCGATGAAGAACCAACCGGGCAAGTTTTAGATAGCAGCAATGAACACGAGAATTATCGAACAACGCTCACACACACCGGCACATCAACTGTTTGGTTAACAATAGTTCACAGCTTTGAAGTGCGCACTTGGTGACTCGGGGCTTCCCTTGTGTCTACAATCACAATTCTAAGTAGCCCTAGAGTTACTGAGCGAGCCTCAACTTCACTAGATTGATTTGTTTACAGGGTTCCACAGTTCACTTATGGTTTCATAATTGTTTGTTCACCTACGTACCATCCTGGTCAATGTACTTTATACTCAACAGCCTGGTTCTACTATTACACCCTTGAAAAAGAACCCGACAAAAGAAAAAAACAAGGGGATTTTATTTGTAACTATTTAATTATAACAACTACAACATCATATATACACAACTCATAAATCATCACTATCAACATATCGAATGCCACAAGTTCACAATTCAGTTAAAATAATTAAAATATACAGACCAACTGGAAATATAAGGCTACCACCCCCAACTTAAACACATGCATTGTCCCCAATGCAATAAAAAGAAAAACTAAAGGACAAAGGGGCTCCCTGGTGGCGCAATTGCGCGAAGAGATTAGCCTATTGTGCTGTCGGTGCTGGTGGAGGAGAATGAGTCCGGTCCGAAGCCGGTGGGGGAGCCGCTGAGCTGCTACTACCATCTCCCGCCGAAGGAAATCTCCTGGCGGCCTTATCTATCAACGAGCGCTCAATGGCAGCTGCAATGTCTGCCTGCTCCTGTTCCTCCTCTGCTGTAGGCAGCACAATTTATTTTCCTTTTTCCTGTGGAGGAGGGACTGCACCTGCATCAAGCTCTTCACTGGCGTCCTCGGAGTTGTCGTCTTCAGATTCAGATTCTGACATACCTTCGTTGTCTCGTCATCAGTAGAGGCAATGTGAACTGGAGCAGCAGAAGGCTGAGACACTTTTGCAGTGGCCGGAGGTATGTCCGTCATCAGTGTCAAAAAATCAAGGCCCAAATCAGTCTGGCTAGCACTCGGTTTACCCTCGTTGGGGAGGAGTGAAGAGATGTCGAACTCCAGATTTTGCATTTTCTGAAGGTCTGTCTTTAGTTGCGTGACATCCTCCTGTAACTGGGGTATACCGTCAACCCTTGATTCAAGCTTTGATATCCTTTCTCCGAATTCCAGTTGTTGTTGTAACAATGGAGTCAAAGCTTGTTTTATCAGGGCAGGCAATGATTTCAAGAGCTTATCTAATTTGGAGTTTGTATGTTGCACAATTAAACCCATTCTTGAAAGTGTCGGCATGTGGGAGACTGATGGGCCCGTGGGACTTGGAATAGGTCCATTATGGTATTTACAACTTGCCTACAAAATTTGGTGTAGTTTGGAGTTGATTTGATAGGATTTGGACGTTTGGTTGTAACTTTAGAAATTCTTGAACTTTACTTTGAAATTCATGCGTTTTAGAGTTCAATTCGTAGTTTTAGATTTTAATTTTGTGTTTAGATCACGCGAGCGAGTTTTTATGTTATTTTTAGACTTGTGTGGACGTTTGGTTTGGAGCCTCGAGGGCTAGGATAAGTTTCAGACATGTTCTAGAGTGTTTTGGACTAAAGTTGGCAAAATTCTGGTGTTTGTGCCTCGGGTGTTGCAATTACGAACACTAGGGTCACATTTGCGAGCTTAGCAGGGGGGCCTCTAGTGTCGTTATTGTGATGCTAGGCTCGCAATTGCGAAGTGGTCGTAGATTTGGGGTAGTTCGCATTTGCGACAAACACGTCGCTTTTGCGAGGGCAGTAGGGTTCGCAATTGAGAATCCATTTTTGCATTTGCGAAGAGCTTCCCATGGCTGTTTATGCCGCAATTGCGAGGGTCTGCAATTGTGAACCCATATCACAATTGCGATAATGCAGTTGAACATAAGGGCTGAAAAGTCAGGATTTCATCTCTCATTCTCTCATTTTTGAACCCTAGACTTGGCATGAGGCGATTTAAAGAGGAGATTTTCACTTACAAACTTTGGGTAAGTGATTCTAATCTATTTCTAATAATATTCCATCAACATATCTTAGATTTTAACATCAAAATCATGTGCATCAAAGTGAAAAATTGTGAAACTTTGTTAAGTTTTTGAAAAATAAGAAATTGAGTTTTGAGAGTCGATTTGGACTCGGATTTTGAAGCTAATCGCATATATGAACTCGTGGAGTCATGGGTAGTGGGAATCTACCATTGGACCCGGATTTTGACTAGGTGAGCCCCGGATTGACTTTTGTTGACTTTTTGGGAAAAGTATAAAGATCTTATCTTTATGTAATGCAATTGATTTCCCTATCATTGTTTGATGATATTAAGTCGATTTTTGGTCAGATTTGAGTCGCGTGGAGGCGAATTTTAAGGGAAAAGCGATTTTCGAGTGTTGAAGTGGCCTAGTTGAGGTAAGTGTCTTGCCTAACTTTGTGTGAGGGAACTACCCCTTAGAATTGGTATTGTTTGATTCATTTGTACTATGTGAAAATCGTGTACACAAGGTGACGAATGGGTACACGGGTTGTACGTTATATTTGACCGGTTTAGGCTACTTAGACTCCTTCCATCCTTTAATTGAATTATAGTATCATGTTCTAAATTCTCATAGTCAATCTATTCCTACTTGTGTTATTCTATACTTACATGCCTTAAATGATTTCGTTAACTCTTGTTCTACATCCTAATTGATAAATTGCTCTCATGCTTTAGTTGAACTTGTTGCCTCTATTATTGTTACATGTTATCTCTCTCGTTTGTTGTCATTATTTGAAATTATTGTTCATGTTATCCCTTCCCTTATTGATTTTCATTATTTGAAGTCATTGTTACATGTTACCTTTTCTATTGTGGGTTATTCTTATTTAATAACGTGGTTATGCATTATCTCTCATTGTTGAGTTATTGGTGTTGAAGTTGTGAAAGCCGTAATCACGTTGAGGCGAAATTATTATTATTGAAACACCTTCCTTGCTGAGCATTTTATATTCATTGTTGTTGTTGATATTCTTGTACCCGTTGTGCTGGAGCCATGAGCTACTGTTGTGGAAACATTGATATTGTTGATTGATGGCAAATTGTGACATATGGGCACTTGTGGTGCGGGGTGTTATTATGATATGAAAGTGACGCGCATGCGGGCGTATATGGCTTGGGTTTAATGTGCATGATATTGAAACTTGTATTTCTTATCTGCACAAACATTTACAAGCTTTATATAATTATTATGCTAACGTTGTTGATGCTTCTTCTGCTGTAGATGCAAATATTCCTTCAAGTTCAGTTTCTATATCTGCATCCGGTGCTATGGAGGATAATGATGGCGTTTGAAGATTATTTAATTTGGTCTATACTAGGAGAGCATCAACAAACCAGTAGCAGGAATATTCATGAACTCTAATTCTACTTCCAAAAGGCAACAGAGCCCTGCACAAAGGAATTTCTACCCCTTGCTTGGTGGAGGACCAACTAAAATCAATTTCCTGTTCTTTCGACCATGGCTCGAGACGTGCTAAATGTGTCGATTTTAACGGTTGCATCAGAGAGAGAATGTAGCCAAGCAAGTTAGCAGCTAGGAGATACCCGTCATTCATTAGGTAACAACGATTTGGAAGTTCTAGTGTGCTTCAGAGATTGGATAAGATCAGAATGGCGAAATCAAGGGCGTGAAGAGGTAGATGAACCGGAGGACCAAGAAATTGGAGATATAATGGTTTATGGTTCCAATTCAAGTAATGCCAGAAACCAAGAACCTCATGTTGACATGGATGAACTTACAAAAATAATGCAAAGCATGTGATATACTCTTTCTTATTTTTTATAATTATTGTAAACTTTTAATTTTCTAGTTCAAAAATTAAAAAATCAAAATAGAACTTGCAAATTAATTTGAAGTATTATTTATTATTCATTAAAAATATGAAACGAAAGCCTTTGAAGTTTGATCCTTACATATTGGTCTTACTAAATAATTTTATGTAGCCAATTAATTTCAATTTTTAATTTTTAAATTCAAATTTTAAATTTAAAACTTTAAACTTTAAAGTTTAAAAGTTTAATTTTATGCCTTAAAATACTTATTTTATTATTTAAAAGTTTGCAAACACTTAAGTATCAATTACATTGAACAAGAAAACATAAGATACCAAAAATAATAATTAACCCAGCTCGATCCGGACCCCATAAGCCTAAACCGGATGGGCCAATTTAACCCGAAAAATCCCAGCTCACTATTAGTCTGGTACCCCAGCGCACTACCCAGCCCACTCTACTAACCAAACGGCTATTTTTTTTCCATGTCCAGCCCGGACCAGCCCGTCCGGTTATCACCTATAGTATCAAGGCAGGTCTATTAACCTGCTAAGTTCTAATTTTTTTCTTCATCTTTCCCTCTTTCTCTTCTCTAATGGGAGACTAGGGTTGTCCAACGGGACGGGATGACCTGGACCATCCCAGTCCCGGCCCAGCCCACGAAATATAAAAGGGATGCAGTTAATATTAAAAGGGACTGGAATGGAACGAGCTGCCCATTTTGTCCCGGTTGGACAGGCCGGCAGCTCGCTGATTCTTTTTATAAGGAGCCATTGGCCAACATTTTTTTTCAAAATTAGCCGTTGATAACGGCTATAAACGACCATTTTGGCCCCTACTCCCAAACCCCTCCCCCCCAAAATTTTAATTTAACCTCTAAGTTTATTATATTACACTTTGGCCCTATTTTGAACCATCGCATACTTGTTCATTTTTGTCACAAAAATCAATTATTCTCTCTCAATCTCTTACGTTCTATCTATATTTTTCTCTCAATTTTCTCATAACCAACTACGTTTCAAGTGTTTGGGCAAATAATTGGAGCAAGTTTCAAGCTTCAAATTAATTCGTCAAGTATTAGAGTAATTTTTTGAGCAATCTCTTCAAGTATTAATATTTAATCACAGTGCACTCGTTCAATCTCTTAATTTTTATATTTAATTTTTGCGTATCATTTTTAGTACTTATTTTTGTGTTTACTTTATGTGTTTTATTTTTGTGTGTAATTAGTGTGTTTAATTTTTGTGTTAACTTTCGTATTTATTTTCGTATTTAAGTTATGGCTCCTAAAAAGGTATTTGGCATAAGCAACCCATTTAAAAGAAGTAGTAAAGGTGCTAGTTCTAGTAATCCTAATCCTCTTCCTAGAAGTAGAAAACATATAGATGAAACGACTCATGTTGATAAAACTTCATTTACCCAACCGGGAGAATAACTAGATCAGAAACTATACAAAGATAATTTTCAATGATATTAATTTTAATGAGGAAGAAGTAAATGAGGAAGAAGAATTATATGAAACACCCACTAGTCCAGCAAAACAAGCTCCAGAGTCAATCTCGATTTGGATCTTTACCCATGTACCTCCTAAGGGGTAAGGCTAAGGTTGAATGTACAAAAACATCATTTGTACGGAATGTTTTTGAACATGACAAAGTCTCTTTAGTTGCTACATGTGTTGCTAGTCTTTGATATTTTGCACAGGTTATTTGACTAGTGAGTGTCTTGATTTGAACCCCGTCACTACTCCACCGAGGTTAGTCTTGGTACTTACTGGGTACCAACTGTAGTGTACTCATACTATGCTTCTGCATATTCTTTGTGCATATCCAAGTTCATCGGATCGGGTTGATCGTTAGGTGATGTGCGAGCGCTAGTTGGAGACGCAGGCCTCGGAGTCCCCGATCGATACATACTCGATCCGCAAGACTCTACTATTATTGCGGATCGATACAGAAACGTCTATACTTATCTTCGAGAGGCTATGGAACTATTAGAAAATTTCACTTCTTTCATTCCTTATCCTGCGGATTGGTTGATCTCAGAATTTGAGCCTTTGTCTTTCTATTCTCTCATAGATAGTGAGGAAGCGAGCTGCAGTTACTGATGATGTTGCCTCCAAGGTTGGTGTTTCTAGGGGATGAGGAAGTGCACGTGCTACAGCTAGAGCACCTGCCAAAGCAGCAGTTGAGGAGCCACTAGTAGCTCCAGTTGGGGAGCAGGCACCCGAGGCACCTATTGCTACCCCTGGACTTTAGGAGACTTTAGTGTACTTCTTGAGCATGTTTGGTACCTTGGCTCAGGCGGGATTGATCCGAGTTGTACCCACTACTTTTCAGGCTAGGGGAGGAGCTCAAACTCCCATAGCCCGCACTCTAGAGTAGCTGGCTCATACTGATCAGGCTTCGGGTTTATGCCAGTGCAGCCCGTGTTTTCGGTTCAGCTTGAGGTCAGGCCAGTGGCGTTAGAGGAGGAGCAAAAGAGGTTAGAAAGGTTAAAGAAGTATTTTCCTCCTACTTTTAGTGGCACAGCTTCTGAGGATGCACAGGGTTTCCTAGATCAGTGTCACCGTATTCTGCGCTCTATGGGCATAGTAGAGTTGAGCAGGGTCGACCTTACCACTTTCCAGCTGACGGGGCCGATGTATTAATGGTGGCAGGCATATAAGAGTAAACCAATTGGCACAGCGCCACTTACTTAGGCTCAATTCACTGATCTCTTTTTTAAGGGAGTTCATTCCCCAGACCCCAGGGATGCGTTACGCACCGAGTTCGGGGCAGTTGCGCCAGGGGACTATGATTGTGTTCGAGTATGCTATGAGGTTTAGTGAGTTATCTCATCATGCACATGCTTTGGTTTCCCCTATTAGAGAGTGGGTCTGCATATTTATTGAGGGACTCGGTTATGGTCTCAAATTTAGGATGGCATGGGAATTGGAGACTAACACTCCATTTCATTAGGTTGTGGAGATTGCTAGGAAGTTGGAGCGAATCTGTGGTCTAGAGAGGGAGGATATGGAGGCTAAGAAGCCTCGTGGACCTAGGGGATCTACTGATCCCTTTTTTAGGGGGAAGGGCGCGTCATGGTAGAGGTTTTGATGGCCATCCAATTCAGTGTGCACTTCAGGTTTCACGTGGTGCTCCAGCTATTTATGGGTCCTAGAGCACTCGTTCCGGACAGCTCCCACAGTCACTTCAGCAAAGAGGTTGCTTTGAGTGTAGGGATATCAAACATATGGTGATGGATTGTCCCAGACTTTGGGCGGGTGTACCTCAAAATAGTACTCAGGCTATAGGTTCCACTCCAGTTGCTACTCTACCTGTACAACCAGCTAGAGAGACAAGAGGGTAGAGGGCATCCTAGAGGGGGAGGCAAGACCCATTGTTATGCTTTACCTTGTAGGACTGAGGCTGCTCCACCAGATGATGTTGTTACAGGTATTGTTCCGATTTTTCATAGAGATGCATTAGTTTTATTTGATCTAATCCAAACTTATTTGTATGTGGATCCTATTCTTCTTCATGATTGGATATGCCTCATGATTTTTGAGTACCCATGTTTATGTGTCTACGCCAGTTAGGGGATTCTATTGTTGGAGACTGTGTCTATCGTTCTTGTTAGGTAACTATTAGGGGTCTTGAGACTAGGGTTGACCTTCTGTTATGTAATATGATGGATTTTGGATGTGAGTTTGGGATGGTTTGGCCACGAATTATGATTGTGGTGATCTACAGGCATGAGGAGTCTATTTCGTGTTGTGGTTTTGTTCTACGGGATTTATCTAGTGAATGGTTTTCGGTTGATGGGGTATTTATCTTACTTGTGATTTCGAGTTGAGGATGGGATCCTCGGGTTTTCATTTGGATCGTTATGTTTGGACCGAGCTACGTGCCGTAGTGGAGTTATGCTAGGATGAGGTTCTTTGTGATTATTTCTTGTGTTTTGCTTCTCCCATGTGGAATGGATTCATAGTATGGTACTGACGGGGAGTTCTACCTATTGAACTTGTTGGATATCTCTCTTATTTTAATTTATGCTTGAGTTGTGCTTGTTGGGTACAGATTGCGACGTATGGGAGTAGGTGGCGTTTGGTGTGGCTTGCCGGTCGTATAGCTTGTACTGTATAAGATGAGGTCATTGGACTTGGATGAGGTATGTGGGGATAAGAATGCCGTTGGTCAGCTTAGAGCTTGGTATTGGTGCTAGCTGGGCAAGAGAACTCAAATGACTTGTTGGTTGGGTGAGTGGTATGAGTTTATACATGTTTCTTTCATCACTTGCAATGCTGTGAAGGTTTGGAACATGCTTCTAACCGATATGGGGTTATTTACAGGTACCAGGTTTGGTAATGAGCAGTTATTGTGGTTAGAGATGTTGTTATGGGCTTATGAGTGATGTGTTATGTAGTGTGGTTATACCTTGCACATGTATTGTGATCTGTCGCAGCTGTTTGGGGTCGATACAGTGTGTATATGTGAGAATCGGGTCTTAGGAGGAGGCTTGGATATTGAATTTGGTTCTAACGCTTATCGGTTAAGGTGGAAGTAATAATATTTAGTCGAGATGGTATTGAAGGGATTATGTGGATTGGGCTAATGTGGGATCACCTATGGGATGTGTATGGTAAAAGTTTATACAGTGATTTGATGGCTTTGGAGCGACTCTTGGTACGTTCGAAGACAAACACTTGTTTAAGAAGGGGAGAATGTAACGACCCGACTGGTCGTTTTGTGAATTTGGGCTCAGTTTCCCCTTTTGAAGTTTTCTATGTGTGTATTTGTAGTTATGTGACTTGTGGGGATGGTCAGTTTGGTTCTTGGGAGGTTTTGGATTGATTTGGAATGTTTGGTTCATAGTTGGAAGCTTAAGTTGGGAATGATGACCGATGTTTGACTTTTGTGAAAATGACCTCAGAACGGTATTTTTATGGTTCTAATAGGTTCTTAAGGTGATTTTAGACACATGCGTATGTCCGAAATTTCATTCGGAGGTCCCTAGGTTGATCTGGCTCTTTTTACCGAATGTTAGCAATTTGAAGGTTTGGAAATTTCGTAAGTTTAACCATGGGGTGACTTTTTGATTATCGGATTTGGATTTTTGTTTCAGACTTGGAATAGGTGCATTTTGTTATTTGGAACTTGTGTGCAAAGTTTTGTATCGTTCTGAGTTAGTATGGTAGGAATCAGACGCTTGGTTGTGTTTTTAGATGTTCTTGAGTTTCATGGCGATTTCTATGTGTTTTGGTGTTTGATTCGTGGTTTTATATGTTACTGTTATGATCTGAGTGCACGACCAAGTTCGTATGATGTTTATGTACATGTGTTGATGGTATTTGTGGGGCCCCGAGCGCTCGGGTGAGTTTCATATCTGTTTCAGGCTATTTTAAGTTGAGTTCCGTTTTTGCTGGTGTTGTTGTTCTCGCATTTACGAGGAGATGGTCGCATTTGCGAAATTCTTCTCGCTTTTGTGATGTTGGGCCAGGGGACCAGTTTTGCATTTGCAGAGTAGGGTTTGCATTTGCGACAGGCTCTGGGTTTGCATATGCGGATACCATGATCGCATTTGCGATGGCTTGTCCCTGGGGGATTTTTCACATTTGCGAATATTGAAGTCGCATGCTAGGATGGGGAGGTTTGATTTTGCGAAAATTTTATCGCAATTGTGATGGTTGCAGAGACAGCCAGGTTTCGCATTTGCGGACCTTTGGTCGCTTTTGCGGTACTCCTATTTGGAACCTCTGGTCGCAAATGCGACATCTGAAGCTTGTTTATAGCTAGGTATTTTGGGACTTAGTCTCACTTTATCATATTTTTGAGCCCTAGACTTGGAGGGAGGTAATTTTTGGAGGGGATTTTCCTATTGGGTATGTGATTTTGACTCAATTTCAATTGTTTAACTTAATTTCTTATAGATTTTAACATCAAAATCATGGGATTTGAAAGGAATATTCGGGGATTTTTTACTACGTTTTGAAAAATAAAATATTGAGATTTGAGAGTCTAATTGGACTTGGATTTGAAAACCAAGCTCATATTTGGACTCGTGAGGTTATGGATAGTCAAGATCTACCCTTCGACTGAGGTTTTTGACAGGGCGGGCCCGGGGTTGGCTTTTGTTGAGTTTTGGGGAATTGTGTAAAATTATTAACTTTATTTATCAAAATTGATTTCTCTTGCATTGTTTGATATTATTAAGCCATTTTTGGTTAGATTTGAGCCGAGCGGAGGGGAATTTCAAAGGAAAAGATATTTTTTGAGTGTTGATTTGGGCAAAGAGGTAAAAAGAGGTAAGTACTTGCCTAACCTTATGTGGGGGAATGTTTTTTAGGATTTGGCTTAATTTATTATTTGTGTTTTGTATAAATAACATGTACACGAGGTGACGAGTATGTACACAAACTTATGTGTGCCTTATGACCGGATTTGGCCCGAGGTTGCTTTTATTGCCTTGTTTTTATTGAGGGTTTCCTATTCTACGTGTTTCTCATCTTTATAATTAATTGAGTCTATGTTCTATGTTAGAGATCATGTTTTAGGATAGTATTTCCTATATTGGACAAGTTGTGCGTTTGTAAGATTGTTACTAATTTGAGTTAGCTTTTATGCTTATATTTTGAACACCTATCCATATTCCCTTATTTGATTGTCCTTGTGCACTGCATTGGCAGATTGTGAATTTATGTCTTGAAGACAATTGTTGGTATGCTATGGTGTTATGATTGTGGCACGCATGGACTTTTTGAGCGGATTGTTTGAGTATTTGTACGAGGTTTCTGTCGAGCTATTGTTATTATTGATATTTTCTCATGTGACGAGACAAGGGGGCCATATCTAGTATTGCACATGTGGCGAGACAAGGTGGGATGATTGTTAAAATACGTGTGGCGAGATAAGGCGGGCATTTACTTTATTGTTGCGCACGTGTGAGATAAAGGTGGCTATGTAGGGATGATATGTGATGTCCTTGCGGCGTTTATTGATGATGTTTGTGTGGTGGTGAAAAGGGGTATTCTTGTTTGTGCTTATGACTTCCTTGTGTGTGTCATGCATTTATACATGATTCGTTATGTAGTTTCTACCGTTATGTAGTTTCTACCGTTATGTAGTTTCTAACCTGTCATTCTACACCTTTGTTGTTACTTGATGATTTGGTTGTCAAGATGGATTTACCTACGTGGAGTTGTTATCTCGTATTCTGTTGAGTTGTTGAACGCATATCGAACTGAAATTAAAAAAAGTTGTATTCATGCATTATTTTATTTGATTTTTGAGAAATCCCTCTTGAACAGGTTTTTGGTAACTGACACGGGTATGATATATGTTGTGGCACGATATTTCTACCGTGCGAGTAGGGTATATGTTGTGGCACAAGGTCTCTTCCGTGCGGACATGGTATATGATGTGGCATGAGGTTTTTGCCGTGCGGGTATGGTATATATTGTGGCACAAGGTCTCTGCCATGCGGATATGGTATATGATGTGGCACGAGGTCTTCAGCGTGCGAGGGTGATTGACAATGCAGGCACGAAGAGCCATATGTGTATGATTCTACTGGATGACTTGTTGTTGAAACTGAGCCTTATATGTATTACATTGCTATCATTTGTTCTGATAAGATTACCGTTATTTCTTTATGTTATTCTCCCTGTTGCTAGTCTTTGATATTTTTACACAGGTTATTTGACTAGTGAGTGTCTTGACTTGAACCTCATCACTACTCCATCGAGGTTAGTCTTGATACTTACTGAGTACTGACTGTGGTGTACTCATAATACGCTTCTGCACATTCTTTGTGCAGATCCAGGTCCATCGGATCGGGCCGGTCGTTAGGTGACATGCGAGTGCTAGTTTGAGACTTCAATGTAGACTTGTTGTTCCGCTCGCAGGCCTCAAAGTCCCCATTCTCTTTCTTTTTCTTTTGTTTCTATCAGAGATGTATTGTTGAGACTTGATGTATACTTTATGTAGAGCTTATGACTCTGTATTACCGGGTTTTAGGGTTGTGATTGTAGTAATTATCATATTGGCTATGTTTTAGGCCATTTTCTCAATTTTATTTAATATTGAGTCGTTATATTCTGTCTGATGTTGGTGTGGTAGGCTTACCAAGTCTTAGAGATTAGATGCCATCATGATCGTTAAGGTAGGATTTTGGGTCATGACAGTGCTACAAAATAATTTTCTGGTATAGATTATCCTACTGTTACACAAATATTATGGTATATTTGTAGAATTTTTGTTGTACTTGGTAAGTATAAAAATATACAGACTATGCACCGACCGTTAATGAAATGATTTGAGAAATTTCAAAAAATATATTTTCCCTATTCCCATGTTTATTTAATTTCTACTATACTTAACCCATCTGTAAAATTAAGGGGTGTAAAGAGACTTGTTCAGAAAATTTATGAGAATTTAGAAATTCAAGAAAATGAAAATACATCTCTCAAAGACTGCCAAGCTAGCATATATGTTTATGCTAGAGTAATCTTTGACAATTATAACTCTATGGCAACTTCAGATGGTGTAAATGCTTCTACTACTTCTAAGGCTAGAGTAGAAGATGTGTGGGAAAGTATGGAGGATTTAATAGATTTTGATTCCAGTATTAATGATGAACTTGATTCTTATCTTAATCAGGGATTGTAATCTATTAAAGACGAAGAAGGCAACAAACAACTTTTGGCATGGTGGAGGGGGCGTGGCAAGGATTTCTAACACTTTCAATAATGGCCCGAGATATACTAGCTATTCAAGCATCAATAGTAGCATCAGAGAGTTCTTTTTGTGCGGCAAGATTTCAAATCAGAGATCATAGACATTCATTAGCGAATGACAACCTAGAGATTTTCATCTTATCCAGAGATTGGATTAATTCAGAAAGAAGAAATCTTGGTTTTGAAAAATTAAGTACTAGGGAAGAGAAGAATACAATGAGATACTTTGCACTGGGAGTGATGACGGCATGAAACTCATGGAACATTAAGAAACATTTTCAATTCCACAACAATGTCCCACAGATATTATAAGTCAGTTAAAACAAAGCTATATAGGAGCTTCCAAATATTAGTATGATAATTCGTAATAGCTATAAAGAGGCTTAGTTCAAACATAACCCTCCCTATAATGTGGAACTGTAGATTAGGTGCTCTTCAAAAGACTTGTATTTGTGTGTGAAATTTAAAATTTCTATTAATAAAATAAAAGGCTTTAGCCTTGGATTTTTTTTAATGAATTATCTTACTTAGTTACTTTATAGCTTGAGATTATATTAAATAAATTACAAGTCTATCATAATTATTAAAATAATTCATTACAAGTCTTTTATTTTAATATTTTATAATTCTTTACTTTATTTATTTATAATTTATTAAGTTTTAAGTTTATTAAAAATGTCAAAAACTAATCGTTGCAAACTTTAAAAACTTAGTCATTGTCAACTTTAAAAAAAATAACTGTTGCTATCTATAAAAAGAAATTTATTGTTTCCAACTTTAATGCTTAAATATTAAAATATAGAAAAATTTAAAAAAGCCCACTTAGGGCCCACGTCAGTCCCATCCTGGATAAGGCCAAATCCCTTCCCGTCCCAATAAAATTTCATTCCCGTCCCGGTAATTTTGTCTCGTCCGTCCCGTCTCGTCCCCTCCCGTTGGACAGTTGTCACGACCCTAGTTTCCATGTCATGATGACACCTAGTCTCTAAGACTAGGTAAGCCTATAATACATGCAAAATATAACTGAAATAACAATGAAACTCTAAAATACTCAAAAACTATTATAAAGAAAACTTTCGCAACTCAGCCTAAACAAACTTCACAAAATCTGGTGATAACAAGTCACAAGCTCTACGAGTAAGTACTGATCATCCCTATACGAACAACATGTCTATAAAGGGGAAAGAAAATGAAGTAGACTAGATAGAGGATGACTCTGAGGCCTGCGAATGCCGGCAGGTATACGTTGAAGTCTTCGGAATTGAGCTCGCCTCAATGGTGCCTGGACTGGTAGGAGGTACTTGGATCTGCACAAAAAGATGTGCAGAAGCATAGCATGAGTACACCACAACGGTGCCCAGTAAGTGCCAAGCCTAACCTCAGTAGAGTAGTAACGAGGTCAGGTCAAGGCCCTATTGGAATAAATAAGAAACGGAACAGGTATATAACAGTATAATAATGACAATAATGGAAATGAAACTATAGAGAAATATACCAAGATTAGCTGCACTAAATTAAGGCAAATAATGCATCACGGAAGAAAACAAGGAATGATATGCCAAGGAAACAAGCAACCAAAACACAAGTGAAGTAATAGAAAAGTATTAACACGAATCACTACTGAGGTACCGCCTCATAGCCTCAAATCACAAAACAATTCACAATCTTTTCTTATATCACTGCAGGAGCCTTGTTTTGAAAATCATTTTTTCCTGAAATATCTTCCCACGTTTTACCGCAACTTATCACACCGCCCGACTTCAAGTAGTTCCCCTACTAGCAGCACGCGTATCAAGCCCACCTTATCTCACCGCATGCGTTTCAATCCTAATCCGTATACCATCGCATGCATATCAATATCACAAAGTAATACAAATCGCACCTCAAGTGCCCAATATCACAACTTGCCAAAGAAGTCAACAACAATGGTATTTCCACAATAAATAGCCCATGGTTCAACCAAAATATGCACAAGAATCTCAACAATAACAACCGGAAGTGAATAACTCAACAAGAATAGTATGTCCCAACATAACAACTTTTCCTCAATTTGATCCACGGCCTTTATAACTCAATACCAATTTCAACAATAATATATTCCAAGAATAACAATTTCAAGTAAGGAACTCAACTGTTAAATAATGAATAAGTAATAGAGGGAACAATAATTTCAACTAGACATGTAAAGGCAAATAACAAGGTAAGGCAAGTAAAGCATGTGAATATGGACTACATATGATGAATATAGCATATTATGGTAACTCAAGTAAAGGCATGAAGAAAATCTACATAGCTAGAACCGGTCAATTACCATATTTAGCCCATTACACACTCGTCACCTTGCGTTGTAATGACAGTAATGACCCGGCCGGTCGTTTTGAGTGTTTTAGCACTGATCCCCTATTTATTGCCTATTCTATGCTACATTACGATTATGTGACTTGCCGTAGTGTTTAGTTTTGGTTTCGGGGTGAATTTCAGAGTGAAACGGGATACATAGTCCCTAAGTTGGAGCTTTAAGTTGAAAGAGTTGATCGGAGTTTCACTTTTATGTAGACAACTCTAGAATGGAGTTTTGATAGTTCCAATAGCTCTGTATGGTGATTTTAGACTTAGGAGCGTGTCCGGATATCGATTTGGAGGTTCGTAGGTCATTTTGGAGAGAATTGGCGAAAGTTGGAAAGTTGAAGGTTTGGAAGGTTGGAAAGTTTGACCGGGAGTTGACTTTATTGATATCGTGGTTGGAACCCGATTCCAGAAGATGGAATAGGTCCGAAATGTCAATTATGACTTGTGTGCAAAATTTGAAGTCAATCGGAGTTGTTTTGGTATGAATTGGCATTAGTTCTGGAATTCGGAAATTCATAAGTTTCTTAGGTTTGAATCGATGCGTGATTCGTGCTTCCAGTGTTGTTTGATGTGATTTGACGCTTCGAGCATGTTCTTTTGATATTTTAGGACTTTTTGGTATGTTGGTTGAGGTCCCGGAGGCCTCGGGTGGAATTCGGACCATCTTCGGCGCATTTCGAAACCTTAAGAATTGCTGAAGTTCTGGTTTTGCCAAGGGTCTAGTTTCCTTCTTCTCGTTCGCGAGAGAGGTCTCGCATTCGTGAAGGGTTTCTGGGGAGGCAGGTGAGGTTGTTCTTCGCATTCGTGAAGGTGGACATGCGATCCGAAGGTAGGAGAAGTTGTTCACCGCATTTGCATAAGCGAGGTCGCATTCGTGTAGTTCGAGACTCAGTGCACATCGTGTTCGCATGGGGAATCTCACGTTCGTGAAGAGGATTTCGGCAGCTGTGTATTTTTGTGTATCGCAAACGCGAGGCTCATTTCGCGTTCTTGGTGAAGAAATCCCTGGGCAACAGACTTAAGTTTCAAAGTCGAGGTTTATTTTATATTTCATATTTTGGACTTAGAGAACTCAGTGGGAGGCGCATTTTTGGGAGATTTTTAGAGAGGTTATTGGGGTAAAAATTCTTAACTCAGTTTTGGTTAATTTACATGAATCTATTGATAATTTCATCATCTAATTAGGGAGTTGAGTTGGGAAATTGGGGGAAAATGGTAGAAACTTCTTAGGCTAAAATTTGAGGATTTGAAAGGTGATTTGAGGTCGGATTTGAGTAATTCTTGTATGGTTGAACTTGTCATCGAATGGGCGTTCAAATTTTATAAATTTGGTCGGATTCCAAGACGCGTGCCCGGGTTGACTTTTTGGGTTGACTTGTTGATTCTTTGCAAAGATCATAATTTTATTGTTCGAATTAGTTTCCTATAGTTTATATTTATAGTATGAAGTCGTTTTGGCTAGATTCGAGTCATTCGGAGTAGGATAATCAAGGGAAAGGCCTACTAGTGGATTGATTTAGCGTGATTTGATTTAAGTGACTTGCCTAACCTTGTGTGGGAGAATTTACCCTTATGATTGATGTTGTTTGTGATAATTGTGATATTTGAAAACCGTGTACGCAAGGTGAAGAGTGTGTACATGGGCTAAATATGAAAATTACCGGTTTTAGCTATGTAATTCCTTTCATGCCATAATTGAGTTACCTTAACATTTTATAGTCATTATTTTCTAGTCTATTTTCACATCTCTACTTGTCTTATTCTCTTACATGCTAATTGTCCTACATGTTTAATTAAACTTATTGTTTCCTTTATCTCGTATTCATTATTTGATCATTGAACTCTTTACTTGAAGTTATTAAATCGTGGAATATCTTGTTGTTGAAATTGGTATTGAGATATAAAGGTCGTAATTCACATTGAGGCAAAGTATTAAGTTGTGAAATACCATTCTGTTGAGTTGTTCATTCCGGTTGTTATTGTTGAGACTCTTGTGTACTTTGTGGTTGAGCCATGGGCTCTTTACTGTGAAATTACTTTATTGTTTGGTTTATCTGGCAAGTTGTGGTATAAGGTTTTGGGGTTGAAACGCATGCGGTGTAAGGTGGCTTGATACGCGTGGCTAGTAAGGGAACTACTAGAAGTAATGCGGTGTGATAAGGTGGGCTAAAACACGGGATGCTATTTCGGGGAAATGATTTTCAAAACCAAATGTAAAGGCTCCGGCAGTGATATAAGAAAAGATTGCGAGTTATTCTTGTGATTTGGGACTACGAGGCGGTACCTTGATAGTGACCTTTGTTGATCTTTCTCTATTTGTTGTACTTGTTTTTGGTTGTTTTGTTTCCTTAGCATGTCAAATCCTTATTTCCTTCCGTGACGTGTTATTTGCCTTGATTCTGTGTAGCTAACTTTTGGTATACTCCTGACTTGTTTCGTTTCCTTGTCATTATTATTATTATATTGTTAAATCTTTCGTCATGTTTCTTATTATTTCCAGTAGGGCCTTGACCTGACCTCGTCACTACTCTATCGATGTTAGGCTTGGCACTTACTGGGTACCGTTGTGGTTTACTCATGCTATGCTTCTGTACATCTTTTTGTGCAGATCCAGGTATCTCCTATCAGCCCCGGCACTATTGAGCTGAGATCACATTTGGAGACTTCAAGGTACACTTGCTCCCGTCTGTAGGCCTCGAAGTCACCTTCTATCCATTTCTATATTTTTCCTTCTTTACTAGATTAAGTTATATATGGATGACTTTGATACTGTCATAGAGCTTGCGACTTGTATTTCGCTGAGTTTTTTTCTATTGTATATAAACTAAGTTGTGGATACTTTTTCTTAAATTAGTTGTTGGGTTTTGAGATTTTAAATTATTGTTTCAGTTATTTCTGCATGTTTGTTACGCTTACCTAGTCTTAAAGACTAGGTGCCGTCATGACATCCTACGGAGAAAAATTGGGGTCGTGACATGCGTACACGGCTTCCACACATCACAAATAACACAAAACAACACCAATCCTAAGGGGTAATTCCCCCACACAAAGATAGGCAAGACACTTACCTCAAAACACGCTACTCAATCCACTAGTAAGCCCTTCCCTCGATTATCTAACTTTGAACGGCTCGAATCTAGCCAAAACAACTTCATATTATAAATATAAACTATAGGAAACTATTCCGAACAATAAAATTGCAATCTTTAAAGAGAATTAAAAAGTCAACTCAAAAATTCAACCTTAGGCCCGCATCTCGGAACCCGACCAAAATTACAAAATCCAAACACACATTCGATAACAAGTCCAACAATACAAGAATTACTCAAATCCGACCTCAAATCGCCTTTCAAATCCCCAAAATTTACTCTAAGAAGTTTTCACAATTTTCCCCCAAATTTCCAACTCAAATCACTAATTAAATGATGAAAATAACAATGGATTCATTTAACATAGCCAAAACCAGGTTAGAATCACTTACGCCAATGATTTCCTTGAATCACCCTCGAAAAATCGCCACAAACCGAGCTCTCTAGGTCCAAAAATGAAAAATGAGAAAAACCCCTTGAACTAAGTCCTTTTCTGCCCAGCGATCCTTGCTTTTGCGGGCGTGGGGTTGCATCTGCGACACCGCAGCTACAGAAAATCCATCACAAGTGCGGTTCCAACTTAAGCCCTGAAGACTCGCACCTGCGGACCTCTTAACGCACCTGCACTTGCGCTTCTGCAGAAGACCTATCGCATCTGCGCGTCCGCTTCTGCACGCCACTGACTGTAGCTGCGGTCCCAGCTAGGCAAGCCAACTTCACTTCTGCGACTCGAAGGCTGCTCTACGGTGCCGCACCTACGGCCCAAAGTGCCCGGGTGCGATTGCACCAAGCACAACCAAGCTTCAGCAATCCCACAAGTCCAAATTTGTTCCGAATTCAATCAAAATCACACCCGGGGCCCTCGGGACCCCGTCTGAATATAACGAATCTATTCGAGGCCAAAAATTACATCAAACAACATCGATTCTACGAATCGCAGTCTAATGCAAGCCTATTGAAACTATGCACTTCCAAATTTCAAAACTAATGTCGATTCATACCAAAACGACTCCAATTGACTTCAAATTTTGCATAAAAGTCATAAATTACATGACGGACCTATTCTAACTTTCGAAATCGAAATCCGAACCCGATATCAATAAAGTCAATTCCCGGTCAAGCTTCTCAACCTTCCAAACCTTTAGCTTTCTAACTTTCGTCAATTAAAGCCGAAACGACCTATGGACCTCCAAATCAACATCCGGACTCACTCTTAAGTCCAAAATTACCATACAGAGCTATTGGAACTGTCAAAACCCAATTCCGAAGTCGTCTACCCAAAACACAAACTACGGTCAACTCTTTCAACTTAAGCCTCCAACTTAGGGACTATGTGTCCCATTTCACTCCGAAACTCACCCGAAACCAAAATCAAACATCCCCGGAAAATCACATAACCATAATAAGACATAGAGGAGGCAATAAATAGGGGATCGGGGCTAAAACACTCAAAACGATTGGTCAGGTCATTACATCCTCCCCCTTTTAAAACAAACATTCGTCCTCGAACGAGCATAGAGCCATACATAAAGTGGTGAAAAGATGAGGATCACAGCTACGCATATCATGCTCGGTCTTCCAAGTTGCCCCCTCGACTGGTTGACCCCTCCACTGAACCTTCACTGAAGCAATGCTCTTCGACCTCAACTTTCGGACCTGCCTGTCCAAAACGGCCACCAACTCCTCAACATAAGACAAATCCTTGTCCAACTAGACTGAGCTGAAATCCAACACATGAGACGGACCACCGTGTAAATTCTGGAGCATAGAAATATGGAATACAGGATGATCTGCAGCTACACTAGGTGACAGTGCAAGCTTGTAAGTCACCTCTCCAATCCTCTCAAGATTCTCAAAAGGTCCGATATACCTAGTGTTGACAGTCAATTTTAACCCTCCGTATTTAAAAAATAAATTTTGCAGGCTTTCTTGTCAAAAAATGATGAAATGTAGTATTTTGCACATTATATTAGCTCTTATGCAATTTACTGATAATTACTCCTATTTTCACAAAATACAGGATTTTTTATCATTTTATTGCAATTGGTTAAATATTACCATTTTGTGCATCTTTATAAATTTCGAATAATTTATTGATAATTTTTTATTTTTCAAACATTAGGATATTCTATCAATTTATTGCCTTTTAAAAAAATAATTACTGCAACACGATTGTAGTAGTTATATTATAAATAGATACTACAAGATTTTCCAATTAAATAATTATTTTCTAATTTATAGCACAGCCTAATAATTAAATGGAAGCCAGTAGAGTTTATTTTAATATACGAATCATGTTCGATCAAATTCAATGTCCCGTCTACATCTGATGTGACGACGCACTTGATGTGACAAGACATCATGATAAGTCACTTGATGTGACTTGGTGTAAGTCGATCTGACATGACATGCTTTTATTTTTGACCACATCTTTATTCTTTAGCATTATCTTTTTTCTTAGCTAAATGTAGACCACATATTTCTTTACATAGACACATTATAAAATAAATACATAGTACAACATGGGGGGGGGGCATCATCAAATCTCTTAAGGGGTTAAAAAAAACCCTAAAAGATGTTTTTTGGTCATCATCTCTTTCTCTCATTCTTCAGAGAACCAGTTGTCCCCCCCTCCCCCTTCTTTCATGCTCATCTTCTCTTCCAACTTGGAGAGACCACACAACAGCCGCATTCCTCAAAAGTTTAGGGGGGCTCTCATCTTCCTCTTTCTCGCGCCTGCCGGTCACCCTCCCCCCCTTCTCGCCAGCCAGCCACCAGATTTGACCACCGGTGGGTCTGGTCAGCCTCCTTCCTCCTTCTCACCCCCTTCTTACTACTGCGACGAGAAGCTACAGATTTGACCAAAAAAGGAACTCAAACATCTCTGTACTGATCTGCAAGACTCTACTAAATTTGCTCATGACTCATAGCACCTATGAACCTAGAGCTCTGATACCAACTTGTCACGACCCCAATTTCCCTCCATATGATGTCATGATGGCACATAGTCTTAGGGACTAGGTAAGCCTAAAACTTGCTGAATTAATGGCAAACTCAACAAAAATTTATTAAACATGAATAGAAATTTTTCTATACAAAGCTTACAATCCCAACGTTATAAGCTCTACTGAGTTTACTAGAAGATCTGCATGTACAACTATTCTGAAATAGAAATAAACAATACAAAGTAAAATTTCAGAAGGTGACTCTGAGGCTTGTGAATGCAACAGCAGGTATACCTTAAGTCTCCACAGTAATGCCCGATCATCTAGCTAATGATCAACAAATCCGAGTGCCTGGATCTGCACAAAAATGTGCAGAAAGTGTAGCATGAGTACACCACGGTGGTACCAAGTAAGTATCAAGACTAACCTCGGTAGAGTAGTGATGAGGGATAGTCAAGACACCTACTAGACTTAATAACATGTACAAGTATGAATGTGAAACTAACTGGGAATAATACCAATCTAAAGCTAAGCATGATAAAAATAATGAAACAATGCTGGTAATAGAAAACTAAAAACAGCAATTAGCAATGAGACACAATAGGTAATAACGTCGTGGAGTAAGCTGAATACAATTTAAGTCCGATGAAACCAAGTAAGGCAAGTAACACTCAATAAGAACAACCACTTTTTCACAAGATTTGTTCAAGGACTTTCCCGAGGTACTTCACCTCATAGTCACATTTCACGAGTCCCAACTTATGAACCCTAATCACTTGGCATTTCGTGCCCACATTACAATTCATAAATGCACAGACGACTCACGTGCCAAGGGAGTGACAATATCAAGTATTCGCACGGACAACTCACGTGCCAAAAATAATAATGATTCATGACCACACGAACAACTCATGTGCCAATAGAATAACTCTCACATAGAAGGCAAGTAAACGAGAGTACATGTAAATGGTCAATAACATCAGGATTCATCTTCTTAAACCGATATGGGTGATTAATTGTGCAAGTGTTCTATCCCAATTCAAGTCAACAAGTAAGATTAGAGACAACGAATGGCACATAAGAAACGATCACCACAAAATGTACAAGGTATAACTCACACAAGATAGGCACACCACTACACAAATCTCAACAGTAACAATGCCCCCAGGCCATCACAAGTCATCATAAATTATTTCCCGACATAGCACACCTTGTCTCGCCACGTGCGCAACAATAAAGTAAATTCCCACCTTGTCTCGCCACACGCGCATAATAATATTTCCACCTTGTCTCACCACATGCGCAAACCCACATATATAGCCCGCTTTGTCACGTTCCATGTGCAAATATCAATAATAACAACACGGACAACTCACGTGCGAACAACCCGACAAAATCCTCTTAACAATACCATGCGTGCCAAATATAACAACATAATAAAAGGACTTTCACAACATGTGCCCATATGCCACAACATTTCATCAAAACAGTTTCAATACCGCAGCCACGCATAGCCTTCGGCTCAACAACGCTGAGTACAACAGCAACAATAACGATAGCACAAGAGTACGGCAAGTAAACCAACACAAAAACTTCAGTGTACAAAGAAATGGAAGAACGAGCTCACAAAAAAGACACAACAGGGAATAATGGTCTCAACAAGCATAGCTCAACAAGGGAGAGATAATGTGTAACAATTATTCCACAAAAGTGCAATTCGACGATAAGAGAGATAGCATGAATCAATGACCCCCAGATAAGAATATGTCAATAATAAACGGGATAACAAAACTTCAATTTAGGCTAAGTAATTATGCAAGAAATAATAATAACTTCAATTAAGGTAAAGCGATTACGAAAGAAATAATAACTTCAATTAAGATCAAGCAATTATGGAAGAAATAATAATAACTTCAATTAAGGTTAAGAAACTACGGAAAGGACAACAAGGCAATAAAGAGGCAACAACTTCAATTAAAGCACATAAGGGTTTAATTGGCAACAGTGGTAGAACATGAATCAATCAATTCCAAATAAGACATGTAAGGGTGAGTTTAGTGAATGGAGTATTTAACATGCAAAAAAATTTCACATCTAATGAACATAAGAACTTAAGAGCCCTAAACGGTCAAATTTCCACAAATAAGCCCGAGTACATACTTGTCACCTCGCGTACATAGCATTCACATGACACAATTAGCACAAATAACTCAAATCCTATGAGGTAGTTTCCCCCCACAAAGCTAGGCAAGATACTTACCTCAAAAAAGCTAGACCATTACTCTAAAATGATCTTCTCGAGTGAAACAACCTCCGAAAGGCTGAAATATAGCCAATAACTTCAAATCATAAATAAAACTCATAAGAAACAATTACGGATAATAAAGCTTCAATCTTTAACAAAAACTAAAAAGTCAACCCCGGGCCCGCACCTCGAAAACCGACAAAATTCACAAAATCCGGATACCCATTCTGTACAATTTCAACCATACCAAAATTATCAATTTCCGACATCGAATCGCCCTTCAAATCCTCATATAACATTTTGTAAGACTTTTACAAAATTTCTCATTTTCTTCCATTCAATTCACTAATTTAATGATATAAATAAGAATGAAATCATGAAATATAACCAACATCAGATATAGCACACTTACCCCAATCAAACACGTGAAGAACCCCTCAAAAATCGCTCAAATCCAAGGTCTACAACTCAAAAATATGTTTAAAATGGTGAAACCCTCATTTTTAGAAACCTCTACAGGCAAGTCGCATTTGATACCTGAGATTTATAAATCGCATTTCACACCTGAGATTTATAAATCGCATTCACACCTGAGACTTATAAATCGCATTTGACACATGCGATTTGTCTCTGTTCCCTCAAACACCAGAAAAACAACAACCTTTCCTGACACGAAAATGGGCATAACTCTCTCATACGACCTCGAAATGCGACGATTCTTGTTGTTATGATTCTGTAATTACGATATGGATCTGATGGTTTAATTGAATCACAAATCAAATTTTTTTTACAGAATGTGGTACCCTTTCTGCCAAAAGAAATGACGGCAAAACATCAAATAAGAGCACGGCACAATCTAAACCCATCCAAAACTTACCCGAGCCCCATGGGACCCCCAATTAAGTATACTAACAAGACCCAAAACATGATACAAGCTTGATGGAAGCCTCAACATGCCTCTAACAACACTAGAATCATGAATCGCGCATCGATTCAAGCCTAAGAAACTTATGGACTTTCAAATTCCAAAACTAATGTCGATTCATATCAAACCAACTCTGATTGACTTTAAATTTTGCACATAAGTCATAAATGATAGTAGAAACCTATTCCCACTTCTGGAATCAAGATCCGACCTCGACATCAATAAAGTCAACTCCTGGCCAAACTTTTCAAAATCTTTTTCCAACTTTCGCCAATTCATGTCGAAACGACCTACTGACCTCCAAATCAACATTCGGACACGCTCCTAAGACTAAAATCACCATAATGAGCTATTGGAACCATCAAAATGCCAATTCGGAGTCATCTACACAAAAGTCAAACTCCGGTCAACTCATACCACTTAAGCTTCTAAAATAAAGATCCTTCTTCCAAATCAATCCCGAACCATCTGAAATCTGAACTCTACCTCGCATGCACTTCATAACACATAATATGAAGCTGCTCGAGACCTTAAGCCACTAAAAAGGATGCTAATCCTAAAAACGACCGGTCGAGTCGTGATCACGCCCAACTATGCATTATAAAAAGGTTTAAGCGGTCGTTACAAATATAATCTGATTTAGTCGTCCGGAGTTGAATCTACCAGGGAATTAACCTACTAATCACAACTGCCAATTTCGCAAGAATTCAAGTAATCAACTTTCATAAATATTGAATAAATGACTTGAGTGTTTGCCAACTAAAAGCAAGGTAATTAAAAAGTTGTAATTTTATTACTAACAAAGCAAATGTTGTAGACAGGATTGGAAAGGTCTAGGGTTACGATTTTCCCTCTTATCGAAATCCTCCCTGCTATGTCTTCTATAAATTCGCCTAGATACTCGCTACCGATTATGAGCACTTTAGGTGTCATAATTCTCTTCCGAGCAAATACAACAATTTGCTAGACGTATTCTTCCGAACTACGCTAGCTGGCACTAGTTTATCGCTCACTAAGATCGCACCAAGGTTTTGTTATTCCTAATCCCACCTTTAAACCCTCCATATTGATCCCTCGAATACGTTAGGAGTGATGTTGTTCAACAACTACCTAAATATGTACCCTTTTCCAAGTAATACACACTAAATAGGCATAGCCGATTGAGGGCCCTTCAATCAACCACAATAATCACGTAGTGGAACAAGTAGAGAAAATCCAATGGCAAACATATATTAAACGCACCAAAAATTCATCCTCCAAGAGGTTCCATCAAATCGTAGCATAAATAGTTTAGCTACTCATAATTGTTTTCACAACTACAATATAAGAATTCATCACAAAAAATAGAAAAGGGAAGAAGAAAGATAAAAACTCATTTCCGAATCGTTCGTCTTGCTCCTTGCTTGTTCTTGCCTTCAAAGATGTTGTGTAACCCTTAAAAAGTCATTCTTTGATGTATTTATATCACTTAGGGTTGATGAGGACCGGAATTTTTCAATCCAACTTCAGATGGGAGAAGCTGGAATTCGCGTCTGCCTTCGCACGTCGCGCGCCCATGGACGCGGATTCAGCTTTTGAAATTCTTCCATTTCGTGAATCGATTCATGCCTTTGCTTCACTTTGCTATTTTGTGCCTTCACTTTTCTCCTTTTTCGCGTCCGTTTTCGTGCCATGCACGAGAATAGACGAGCTCCCAATCCTTCAAGTTTTCTCCTTTTTGCAATAATTTGATATCTTTTGCTCCATTCTCATTCAAACTCACTCCTACAAATAAGAAATACGTAATGAGTATAGTTCACTTCAAATATCATGTAATCTCCCACAACTCACACGACAAATGAGATGAAAATACACTCAAATGCACTTTTGGCCATTTATCTCCACCCCACACTTAGACTTTTGCTCGTCCTCCAGCGAATAAAATTAAGCACATTGGCAAGAAACAAATTTCCAAACCTACTCAAGCCTCATGCCAATGACAATGGTGCATACCAACGCTTAGAACCTAGCATAAGCACTATTCAAACTTTTCCTCAAGCTTTACGCCATGCCAAGACTAATTAAAATAATTGTGTGACTCTCGCTAACATCCTAGCCTCAAAATTTGACTCCAATACATCCCAAACTAAGACTCGCTTCTCGTTCCAACTCAAAAACCAAGGCCTTTACCAATCGTTTTGCAAATCATGTGCCCTCACCAACAAACCAAAGAGAGGAAGTAGTCTACACACTCAAACATAAGTGTAAGTATATTTTAAGGACTCTCTAATTGAAAGAATTTGCTCGTTCTCGCAAAAATAACTCATATGCCACCCAAGTTCGTTCCATAGGCTTGCTAGTAGTGTAAGACTTGACTAATTTAAGTTTGCAGAGACTCGGATCAAGTAGAACTTCATAGGTTGTAATGTGGGCTAAGGGACGGGTAGGATACATTTGAAAAAATAGTGACTATCCCTCCTAAGTACTTTAATACACTAAACTTCACTTTCAAACACCTTCTCATCATGACCAAGTCAATATCATGCCACGAACCGATACACGATTAGGCCATTCTTCTTTAAGCATATCATCACATAGATGCTCACTAGCCCGGATCAATACTTGGGAGATGTACTTCAAAATCTTTTTTTTTTTTTCTGTTTTTTTCCTTTTTACACTCCCCTTAATTTTGGTGTTTCCAGCTAGTAATTCATTTAAACACAACGCGCCTTCTCGGCCTTCCTATGGTTCCACTCAAAAGTTACCCGGTCTCTCTCTTTACTCTTATAGCACCTTAAGTGATTTCGGAGGTAAAGGGTGAACAAGATTTGATTAAGAACAAGGGAAATTTAGCTTGTAATGTGGGTGCCAAGAAAAAGGCCTATAGGCTCAAAAGGGTTGACTATGGATAATATTAGCACCGGTGGACAAAAGTGGCTCAATGGTCAATCAAAGAAATGCCTATATCATCTCTTAGCCTAACAATACTTTATCATTTCACTTCAACTCATACACAGGGCAAGTTCTAGACTAGCCTGGGATGGCACAAAGTACAATTCAAACTTCTCACCTCGCACAATGCACATGACCTACTCAAGACGGCTCAGACCCGAATCGCAAATTAAAGCAGCTAAGCACAGTCATCGTAGAACTAAATCATATAGGAAGTACATAACAAGAGTCAAAATATGAGCCCAAGAGTCAAAGTAAAGTCATATATATTCTCAAGGCACGTAATCAGAAGAATTACGAGGAAAGTACTAAGCACAAGTGCTCTAGGTCTAAGCCCCGATATAAAATATGTCATGAAGCACAATCCTCAATCTGTTCTCATTCCAATATCAGTTCAAAAAAAACAAAGGAAAAGAAAAAAAGATTTTTTGCACTTCTTTTTTTTCGACTGTAAACCCTCAAGAAATCTGTCTACGCAATCATCGTCGGGCAAATGTCTACAAATTCTTTTACAAAGTTTAAGAAAGAAAAAAAAACTACCTAAGACTACCCAGTTCAAGAAAATGGCATCCTTGGAAAAAAATCGTGGTTTAAAGAAAACCCGGGATTAAGCCAATAAAAAGCTAACTACAATTATACAATTCTAATGGCCTTGAGTGTGATCATAGAAAAATATATCACTAACAATTAAACACATGCCACAAAAATCAAAATCTGACATCCCCACCCCACATTTAAGAGAGTGCACTTTCCCCAGTTGCACAATATCATAGAAACATACAATAAATGATTAATAGTAGAGTGGGTGTCAGAAACTCCCTCATCATATCTTGGGCTGCTCAATGCTCAGGTTGGTGGCCTCAGTGTCCACCTCAGAAGTTCTAGTCTTTTCCTTAGCATGCCTAGCCTTTGTTCATGCCTCTATAGCACCTTTCTCCGCTACATTCTTGTCAGTTGATGGTTTCTTTGGGGGTGGCTTACCACTACCACCGGCTCCATGGCTTCTAGTTGGTGTTTTAGATACGGCCATATCACCTGCAAAAGATACAAATTACATATTAATATAATGTGTAACATTAAGTCACAGCAGTATACAATGCACCTCACACTTAGCCCAAAAGCGTAAGTGTGCAATCAGGTTACAAGTGTCTACTACCACTTAATTGCATTGATATAAGGTTGCTTAGCATCATTGAAAATCAAGTGGGTAGGATGACGCACACGACGTGCCTAAGTTGGCCGCGGGTTGTCATTTTTTCTAAAACAAATGCAATTTAGGTGCAAATACCCCCAAACGGCTACCCCCACACTCAAGAGATGTTCATATTACAAAAAGAATGAGTCTTGCTACTCAGACTTCGCAAAACCTATCAAAATTCTCATTCGGGCAATTTCTCGAACACCTTATATGCATAATATTTACCATCATGTTTCAATACAAGTAACATGTCTTTTTCCCTCCCAATTTGAGTGAGGTGGTTGGAATTGTAGTTTCCCACCTCACTATGTACAACAACCAACAAAATCTTGAGAAAACTATGCTCCAAAATTCAAAATTCAATATCTACCAAAATAAACCTTATTAAGAAAGAAGGAGAAAAAAAATAATTTAAGGGAAAGGGGAGGGGTCTGTTACGTGAAGGAGGGGATAGGAACAATGAAACAGAAAAAGAAAAAAATAATAAATAAAATACTTACCTGAGGCGTTAAGGGGGGAGGCAGTAACGAGGAATGGGGATTGGGAATAGAGGAACGAACATGGGATTGAGAATAGATGGAGAATGAAAGTATTATTGCTTGAATGAATTGGGAAGCGGGGCATTAGGGGTTTTAAATGAGGAAAAAGAATTAAAACTAACCTATTTAGGATTATAGCCGGAAAAAAAATTAATAAAGGAAAAATAATTTCTT
>MCJB01045281.1:0-19041 GCA_002018475.1 Nicotiana obtusifolia | reverse complement strand
CCCCCCCACTTTACTATTTTTTTGGTCAATTGGCTGGCCTGGGCTACGTCTGCCTTCGCGCGAGGTGCGGATTTAGACGATCCCAGTGCTTGCCATTTTTTCAGCTTTTCAAATTTAACCATTTTCAGTCTTTTGTCATGATTCCTTTATCCTGCGTCATTCCAATTCGCACAATCTCATTCCTGCAATATTCATAAACATGTCAATACTTCCACAATTCAAAATCAAACACGAAAAATAAAAAATATATAAAAATTGGGTTGCCTCCCAACAAGCGCTTGATTTAACGTCGCAGCACGATGAATTACAACAAGACCATGGGTTGCCTCCCAAGAAGTGCCTGATTTAACGTCGTGGCACAACTCGAGCTATCCCTTATCAAGGATCTTTCAAGTACAAGGTCGATCACTTTATCTTCCTCAACCATGCCTTGATAATTTTGTAGTCTTTTCCCATTAACTTTGAACTAGCGGGAGCCATCTTCCGATGTAATCTCGACGGCTCCAGTTGAATGCATCTCTACCACAAGAAATGGTCCTGACCATCTTGACTTCAACTTTCCCGGAAATCACTTCAATCTCGAATTGTATAGCAATACCATATCTCCGGGTTTAAAACTTCGCTCAAGAATATATTTTTTCAAGCATCATCTTCATTCTTTCCTTGTATAGTCTTGTGCTATAAAAAGCATGGTAGCGAAACTCATCAAGCTCGTGCAACTCTGTGACTCTACATGTGCCAACATCTTCCATATCGAGATTCAGCTGCCTTAATGCCCACAAAGCTCTATGCTCCAACTCCACGGGTAAGTGACACGACTTCCCCAACACCAATTTATACGGCGACATGCCAATCAGAGTTTTGAAAGTGGTACGATAGGACCAGAGTGCATCATCTAACTTTCTCGCCCAATCCGTTCTTTTAGCATTCACGGTCTTTGTCAAAACGCTCTTTATCTCTCTGTTTGAAACTTCCACTTGCCCACTCGTTTGTGGGTGATATAGGGTGGCAACCTTGTGGCGCACACCATATTTTTCTAACAACTTTGCGAAGGCTCGGTTGCAGAAGTGAGTGCCTCCATCACTGATTATTGCCCTTGGAGTGCCAAACCGGGTGAATATATTCTTTCCCAAAAACCAATGACGCCTTTTGCATCATTTATAGGGAGTGAACCAACCTCCACCCATTTTGACACATAGTTCACAGCTACGAGTATGTATTTGTTGCCATATGAGCTGATAAAAAGCCCTATGAAATCAATTCCCCATACATCAAATACTTCCACTTCCTGAATTGGGTTCATGGGCATCTCATGTCGACGGGAAATATTCCTGGTCCATTGGCATTAATCACAACCCTTCACCCATAAGTGTGCATTTTTGAACAATGTCGTTCAGTAGAAACCCGACTCCAACACTTTTGCAGCTGTCCGTACTCCCCCCAAATGGCCACCATATGGGGATGCTTGACAAGCCTGCAATAAAAGATTGATCTATCTCAGGAATACATCTCCAGATCATGTTATCAACACAAATCCTGAACAGATAAGGCTCATCCCAAGATTACATACGACAATCACGGAAGAACTTTTTCTTTTGTACAGAGGATAGGTCATGGGGGATAATACCGCTTGCCAAGTAGTTTGCAATATCTGCACCCCATGGCGCTACCTCAAGATTTGTGGCCAACAATTGTTTATCCGGGAAAGTTTCCACGATCTCGTCTACCTCAACCTTCTTCTCCGCTCCTTCCAACCTGGACAAGTGATTCGCCACTTGGTTCTCCGTTCCCTTTCGGTCATGGATTTCCAGGTCGAATTCTTGTAGTAGCAGCATCCATCGAATCAGGCACGGATTTGAATCATTCTTCTCAATTAGGTGCCTAAGGGTAGCATGGTCAGTATAAACAACTACCTTATAGCCTATCGGGTATGACCGAAATTTGTCAAATGCGAACATCACTGCTAGCATCTCCTTGTCGGTCACTGTGTAGTTTAGTTGGGCACCACTCAGGGTTCTGCTTGCATAATATATTGGGTGCACGACCTTCTCATTTTGCTGCCCTAGCACTGCTCCCACAGCATAATAGCTTGCATCGCACATCAGCTCAAATGGTTTCTCCCAGTCAGGTGCAACTATGATAGGTGCAGACACCAGCCTCTTCTTCAATTCCTCAAAAGCTACCGTGCAGTCATCAGAAAATACAAAGGGGTGATCTTTTTCAAGCAATTTACATAAAGGGTTAGCAATCTTGGAAAAATCTTTTATAAACCGCCTGTAGAAACCGGCATGGCCAAGGAAACTTCTTATTGCCTTGATGGAAGTCGGTGGTGGAAACTTTTCTATTACATCGACCTTTGCACGATCCACCTCAATGCCCTTACTTGACACTAGGTGCCCCAAGACTATACCTTCCTGTACCATGAAATGGCACTTTTCCCAGTTTAGCACCAAATTAGTCTCCATACATCTCTCAACACTCTTTTCAGATTCCTAAGGCAGTCATCGAACAAGTTTCCCACCACTGAGAAATCATCCATGAAGACTTCCATTATGTCCTCTATCATATCTGTGAAGATGGCTATCATGCACCTTTAGAATGTGGCAGGTGCATTGCATAGGCCAAACGGCATTCTCCAGAAGCGTAGATGCCATATGGACAGGTGAATGACGTTTTCACTCTATCCTTCAGGGCAACAGAGATTTGATTATACCCCGAGTATCCATCCAAAAAGCAAAAGTGGGACCTCCCTGCCAATCCATTTAGCATATGATCAATGAATGGTAGGGGAAAATGGTCTTTTCGGGTGGCCTTGTTCAATCTTCTGTAGTCCATACAAATTCGGCATCTTATGACTATTCTTGTTGAGATCAACTCATTGTTCTCGTTTTGCACAACACAGTCATTCCATCTTTCTTTGGCACACACTGAACTGGGCTAACCCAATTGCTATCGGAGATGGGGAAAATGATTTCCGCATCTAACCACTTGATCACCTTTTTCACGACTTCTTTCATGTTGGGATTCAGCCTTCTTTGATGTTCTCTGAAAGGTTTGTGCCCATCTTCCAGTAAAATCTTATGCATACAAAACGCTGGGCTGATACCCTTAATATTTGCAATGGTCCAACCAATTGCAGTCTTGCACTCCATTAACACTTGTAAGAGTTGTTCTGCCTGCACATTTAACAAACCAGATGAGATAAAAACAGGTAAAGTCGAGTTACGTCCCAAGAAAGCATACCTGAGGTGAGATAGTAGCGGTTTCAGTTCCAATTATGGTGGCTCTTCGATTGATGGCTTAGCTGGAGGGATCTTCTTTCTTCTAAGTGTAAAGACTTGAATTCAAGCTCTCTTTTCCAGTAACCTTGGCCTTCAAGAGCCAACACCCACTCCGCCAAGTCCTCACCATTTACCTCTTCTAAGTTCATGAGGCATGCCGCAAGATGGTCGTTTGCATTAAATGCCTCATCATCTTCCTCCATGATCACATCCACAGCTTCTATCAAAGAGCAATTTGCAAACTCACTGGGTCGCCGCATAGACTTTTGCATATTAAATGTTATTTCTTCATTATTCAACCTCATCTTCAGCTCCCCAATTTCACAATCAATCAGAGCTCTTCTTGTGGCCAAGAACAGCCTTCCCAAAATTATGGGAATCTCCACATCAACCTGGCTGTCCAGAATGACAAAATCTACCGGAAACACAAACTTTCCAACTTGTACAAGAACATCGTCAAGTATACCAGATGGCCTTTTCACCGTTTGGTCAGCTAGCTATAGTAACATGGATGTGGACCTTGCTCTTCCAATGCCTAACTTTTTATAGATAGCCAATGGCATCAGATTTATGCTCTCCCTCAAATCACACAATGCTTTGGTGAATGCATAGCTACCTATGGTGCATGGAATTGTGAAGCTTCCAGGGTCGGATAGCTTCTCAGCTATAGGTCTTGTCACAATAGCACTACAGGTTTGAGTCAATGTCACAGTTGCCAAGTCTTGAAAGTCGAACTTGCGTGACATCAAGTCCTTCATCATTTTTGCATACCCGGGCATCTCCCTCAAAGCATCAATTAGAGGAATGTTTACCTGAATTTGCTTCAACATTTTCATGAATTTTATATTGTAAACCTTCTGATATTTAACCAACCACTGAGGGAAGGGTGATGGAGGTCGCTTCCTTCCTTTGACTTGAGTTAGATCCTGCTCCGGCACTTTTTCTGATGCCTTCTCTTGCACTTTCTCAGTCTTCTTTGCAACCTCTTTTTCTTTGCTTGTTTCCTCTTGTGCATGTTGTACCGTTACCTCTGTTAACCCCGGTGAATCGTCTACCTCAATTGGAACTGGGACAAGTATCTTAGTTGGTCGGCTTTCGCGAGCAATTTCTTGCTCTAGATCAAGATCTCTACCATTTCTTAGACTCACCGCCATAAGCTGCTTCGGGCCCTGCGCTTTCGGATTGACATGTGTGTCTGTAGATAACATTCCTTGGGGATGATTATTCAGAGCCATAGATATCTGCCCTAATTGAATCTCAATGCCTTTTAATGCTGAGTCATGTGCTTCAACCTTCTCTTGCATTTTTCTATTGGACCCAATCAGTGTTGTAGCATCCCTTTAATTTCAGACAACCCATCATCTTGTCTCACTATCTGTTGTTGTTGAGGCTGTTGATAAGCTAGCTGCTGATTTTGCTTATTGTATCCTTGTTGCCTTTGGTAAGGCACGACTTGACCTTGTGGTCGCATAGCTCCAGGATTGTTGCTATTATTGTACTGCTGTTGTGCTGGCCTATATTGTTGAGTCTGTTGTCCCCTAGTTTGACCACCTTGTCTCTGGCCTCCATAGTTTCCCACATAGTTTATATTCTCTTGATATTTATGGTTGTCACTTTCACCACTCCACGAGCACACATATGGTTGGTTAATGCATGATGTACATAAGCCCCCCGTTAGTCGTGTCAACTATGTGTACCTGCTTCTGGCCTGATTTATCAATATTTTTGGTAATGATACTCATTTGCGTCATCAGTGTGGCCATATTCTCGGCTATGGAGTTGTTTGGGTCCAAAGCTACTGAGTGAACTACATGGGTGATTGTAGTGTCTCTTTTCATCTATCCTGAGTTTTGAGCCATTTTATCTAGCAGGACCTTACACTCTCTAAATGATTTGCTCAAAAATGTTCTACCTGCTGACGCATCAACGTTGGCCTTCAAGCTATCTGCCAATCCCATGTAAAACCTTTGTCCCAACATCTGATCTAGAATACCATGATGTGAACACTTAACTAGCATCTGTTTGAACCTCTCCCACGTTTCTTGTAGTGTTTCAGCTGGTTTCTGCCTCAAGCTCAATATCTCATCAACTTGCTTGGCAGTTTTATTGGGTGGGTAGAAATTGTTCAAAAACTAATCGACTAATTCCTCCCAAGTGGTGATGGAGTTTATGGGGAGCGAATTGAGCCAAGTTTGAGCTTCTCCAATCACTGAGAATGGAATAATAACAGTCTAATTGCTTCTGGTGTCACATACGGTTGCCTTTGAGTGACACAAATTGACAAAAGATTTTTCAGATGCTGCTATGGATCTTCAATGTAAGACTCGGAGAATAGTCCCTTGTTCTGCAGCAGATGTAGCATGTTATTTGTGATTTGAAATGACTCCGCTTGTATCTGAGGGGCTGCAATTGTGGTTGCCAGATTTTCAGTGATGGGTTGTGCCCAATCATATAAGGCCGCTTCTGGCACAAGAGGTGCCACACACTGATTGTTCGGGTCATTCTCATTGTTTCTATTGTTTGGGTTGTCTATTACGTCACCCATTTCTAGTTCGATTCATTATATTGAGTCTTGTTGTCGTTTGTCCTTCTTGTTTGCACGATTTAATGCCTTGAAAGCTTTCTCAGGATCCGATAATGCTTCAAACAATTCACCAATTCGTGAGGAGTTTCTAGGCATGCACCTGTGACACCCAAAACTACAAACGTTAGAATTTCAATACAATGACTTTAAAATGAAGAAATTTTAAAAAAGAATCCTAGCAATTCCTCTAACTGTAATTAATAACATCGTTAATTCCCCGGCAATGGCACCAAAATTTGATCACGCCCAACTATGCCTTATAAAAAGGACTAAGCGGTCGTTGCAATTACAAGTTCGGAGTTGAATCTCACAGAGAATTAACCTACTAATCACAACTGCCAGTTTCGCAAGAATTCAAGTAATCAACTTTCAGAAATACTGAATAAATGACTTGAGTGTTTGCCAACTAAAAGCAAGGTAATTAAAAAGCTGTAATTTATTACTAACAAAGCAAATGTTGTAGACAAGATTGGAAAGGTCTAGGGTTACGATTTCCCCTCTTATCAGAATCCTCCCTGCTACGTCTTCTATAAATTCGCCTAGATACTCGCTACCGATTATGAGCACTTTAGGTGTCATAATTCTCTTCCGAGCAACTACAACAATTTGCTAGACGTATTCTTCCGAACTACGCTAGCTGGCACTAGTTCCGCTCAATAAGATCGCACCAAGGTTTTGTTATTCCTAATCCCACCTTTAAACCCTTCATATTGATCCCTCGAATATGTTAGGAGTGATGTTGCAACAACTACCTAAATATGTACCTTTTCCAAGTAATACACACTAAATAGGCATAGCCGATTGAGGGCCCTTCAATCAACCACAATAATCACGTAGTGGAACAAGTAGAGAAAATCCAATGGCAAACATATATTAAACGCTACAACAAATCATCCTCCAAGAGGTTTCATCAAATCCTAGAATAAATAGTTTAGCTACTCATAATTGTTTTCATAACTACAATATAAGAATTCATCACCAAAAATAGAAAAGGGTAGAAGAAAGATAAAACTCGTTTTCGAGTCTTTCATCTTGCTTCTTGCTTGTTCTTGCCTTTAAAGATGTTGTGTAACCCTTAAAAAGTCGTTCTTTGATGTATTTATATCACTTGGGGTTGATGAGGGGCGGAACTTTTCAATCCAACTTCGGATGGGAGAAGCTGGAATCCACGTCTGCCTTCGCGTGTCGCGCGCCCATGGATGTGGATTCAGCTTTTGAAATTCTTCCATTTTGAGAAGCAATCCGTGCCTTTGCTTCACTTCTCTGTTTTGTGACTTCACTTTTCTCCTTTTTCGCATCCGTTTTCGTGCCACACACGAGAATAGACGAGCTCCCAATCCTTCCATTTTTCTTCTTTTTGCAATAATTTGATATCTTTTGCTCCATTATCATTCAAGCTCACTCCTACAAATAAGAAATATGTAATGAGTATAGTTCACTTCAAATATCATGTAATCCCGCAACTCATACGACAAATGAGATGAAAATACACTCAAAATCAAGCACTTTGGGCCATTTATCAAGTCGTTACAATAAACATTGGAAAAGAAAAAAAGGATGAGAACACGAGCCAACAACCTATGGGAGGCGACACAGTTGGCCACCGGAGTTGCTACCGAGGCGGTTCCCATTGTCATGTCTAGATGGATATCGGATATTACATGTATCTAGCCTCCTATAATATTTTTAAAACTATTTTCAAAATCATTCTCTAAAACAATTTTGAGATGAACTACGACAAATGAGACGAAAATATACTCAAAATCAAGCACTTTGGGCCATTTATCAAGTCGTTACAATAAACATTGGAAAAGGAAAAAAGGATGAGAACATGAACCAACAACCTATGGGAGGCGACACGGTTGGCCACCGGAGTTGCTACCGAGGCGGTTCCCATTGTCATGTCTAGACGGATATCGGATATTACATGTATCTGAGCCTCCTATAATATTTTTAAAACTATTTTCAAAATCATTCTCTAAAACAATTTCCAAAAAAAACATTTCAAATCGTTTTCAGAAAAAGAAAAAATAACAATCTTTTATAAAAGTTTTCTCAAAAGAAAATCGTTTCAAAATTAGTAAATATTTAATGTATTTCACTTTATATCATCTTACTGATAATTTTTCTTCTCTTTTGCGAGGTACAATCATATGAAGTTACTTTGAAAGATGATGCTCGGGTTGACTTGGTATCCCCGTCGAAACCCCGCACCGTCACTTCCCATTCTCGGATGTACAAAACTACAAGTATAGTAAAATACTAGTTAGATGTTGCATGCTACTTATTTCCTTGCTTGATATGTTTAATTGCACAAATTAAGTTAGAATAATGTATTTAGCTAATCACTTGATGCATTACTAATTAATCATAATTTGCTCAATACCTAGGCCTTAGACATGTTCTTGCAATTGGTTTGGTTAACTAGATTCATGTTCACTTAGTTAACCCAACTAATTATCTTTACTCGAGTAAATTGAGCTTGTGAATAATCTAATTGTATTTAATATAAATCTTAGTATGTTTAATTCTTATGAGATTCTCTCCACTCTGAATGAATAATTTCTTTACCTAACTATATGATTTAAAGTAATAGTCTTAAATGAAGTTTTAATCATAGGAATGATTTATTTTTTCTACACATATTCTTTCATTGAAAATAGCTCTTTTTTACTTGTATATCCTTGACAAGTCTCCCTGGACTCCAATTTTTTCAACTAACTCTTTGGAATGAAACTTCGGTAATTTTATTGTCATATTTAGGATTTATGTGAATAACTTCTTTCCTTGCTCCCCTATTTGTGATAAGTTTTCCTACTTTATTTGATTATTCCTTATAAGTTAATTGATGACTATTTTTATTCAAAGATAATTCGTTACCTGGCATATATTCGACTAGGATTAATCTTGTATAGTTAAATCACTTAGCTTCAATTATAAGTCATGGTCTTTTTTCCTTATACTATCTTTCGAATCAAATTCTTCCAATCAAACTCCAAAAAAGAGTTTCGTTTATTAATTTGCTTTGTACATTTTATTATACATATCTTTCCATATATGAAGTAGTTGTGCTTCAAATACACGCACTACGTGACAAATACCTTGGCTACTCTTTGGTGAGAATTCTTGTGAGGTAGTTAGTCATTTGAGAGGCTTAGACCTTATAGTCATTTGGGCTTGGCCCAAAAGTGGTGTTTCAAGACCGTGGTTCTAAAGACTGTCTCTAGCTGCTTATTGAATGATCATTTTTTCTAATAAAAATATTCCCTTGTATATTGGTGTGATAGTTTTCTTATGTCATAAATATTTTTGAGGCATTCTCTTATATCACATTCATTCATCAAGTCAATTCTTTATTCATTAAATCAGTTCTTTCACTTTACTTATTATGCACTAAGATATCCGAGGATGACTCTGCCTCCACTCCTTGATCAAATTCATTGATAATTTATTAGTCCATGTGCAAATGAATATTCTTTCCCCTTTTTTCCTCAAATCCTTTAGTATAAATTTTCTCTTGTTGTAGTTATCCATCTAAGACTTTTAAACTCTAATTATGAGTCGTTTCTTTTCAAGTTTATTCTTATAAGTCCAAGATTTTATTCAAACACGTTGAGTTTGCATGCATTCTTTAAGTGCAATTCTTTTCGTATTATTCAATTTACACTAAAATATCATTCTTTAATATCCTTTTTATTCTTTCACATACTATATTTTGTAGCAATATATTATGTCAAACACTTTGCTATTTTTACCTAGAACTAACTTTGTACTCAGCTTATCTTTTGGAATACGATTCCCCTGTCCACTTTACATATATTTCATATGAGTCAATATATTTAATCATTTCATTTCAAAAATACCAAAAAATACTTGCATACTTCATCCGCACACAATTCATTACATATTTAATATCATTACTGTTCATTCTATACACATTAATCATTCCTTCATTCTTTATAATAGTTGTTACTATTTGCTAATTATCTTTGAACCTTTCCTCTCTTATTTGTGAGTCACATGAACCACATTTTGTGGATCTTGAGGGATGCCTAACACCTTCCTCTCGAGATAAATTGAATCCTTACCTAGAATTTCAATGGTTTCGCATATCATAGTTAAAGTGTATATTATGTAGTATAGCACAGGTTTCATAGTACACCTTAAATACTAGGTGGCGACTCTAAATAATAATTAACCTTGTAGAGTACTATAAGTTGTACATTGTTTTGACTGGTACAAAATAGGGTGCAACAACATGGTGACTCTACTGGGGATACTTCAGGTTCTAACCACAGCAGATTCGATCAATTACTTGAGGGATTACAGGTTCTCCAATACTCCAACTTTCATTCTTTCTGTCGCATGCTTCAAATTGTATATTCTTTGTTTCATGTTTTATACTCTTTGCTTAATTTGTATATTATTTTCTTTGAATCGTATATTCTCTGCTACATGTCGTATATTCTTCGTCGCATGCTTCAATGTGGTCTATTCCTTGTCATGATATTCAAGCGGTATATTTTTGTCATTTGCTTCGAGTTGTATATACTTTGTCGCGTGCTTCAAGATGCATATTCTCTTTGCATGCTTCAAGTCATGTATTCTCTGTTACGTGCTTCAGGTCGTATATTCTTTATCATGCTCATGGTGTATATGCTTTTACACATGCCCATTTTGTATATGCTTTCACAGATGCCCATGTTGTATATGCTTTGTCACATGCTTTGGTGCTGCCTTATTGAATTGTCATCTCTTTTTTATCGACACTTGATGTAACGACCCGACTGGTCGTTTCGCTTTATAGGTCCCTGTTCCCCTTATTAAGACTCCCCGTATGTGCTTTTATTATTTTATGACTTGCGGGGATGGTTAGTTCGGGTTTGGAAGGGTTCGGGTTAAAATCGAAATACTTAGTTCCTTAATATTGGCTTAAAATGGTTAGTTTGACTTGAGTCAATGTTTCGAGTAAACGACCTCGAAATAGGGATTTGACGGTCGCAATAGGTTCGTATGATGATTTTGGACTTGAGAGTATGTTCGCATCGGGTTTTAGATGACTCGGGAGCATTTCGACACTTAATATTGAAAGTTGGCGCGTTGAAGGTTTTCAAGTTCTTTAAATTTTGTTTGAAGTAGGTTTTAGTGTTATTGGGGTCCGCTTGGGATTCCGAGCCTAGGAATAATTTCATATGGTGATTTATGACTTGCACGCAAAATTTGGTGTCATCCTAGTAGTCTATGTATGATTTGGCGCATCGGAGTAAGTTGGAAGAACTTGAAGTTCATGAGTTGATTTGATTTGGTTTGGGGTGCAATTCTTAGTTTTGATGTTGTTTTACGTGTTCCAAGGGGTCGAGCGAGCCTGTCTCATGATTTCGAACTTGTTGGTATGTTTGGGCGAGGCCACGGGGGCCTCGGGTGCTATTCAGACGATGTGTGGAACATGGTTGAGCTAGGAAGGAGGGCTGAAGCAGCAGGGGTTCTGGTGCAATCGCACCTGCGAAGAATCTGCCGCAGATGCGAGCTCGCAAAAGCAAACTATTGCCCGTAGAATCGGCCTGCATAGACTGGCCAGTGGTCCGAGAAGCGGAGCAGGAACTGTACCTGCGAACTCGTAGGTGCGAGGAAGTTGATCGCAGAAGTGGAAGGGCACCAACCAGCTTGGGTTCGCAAGTGCGATGCATTCGCCACAGAAGTGGGCTCGCAGAAGCGAGGCTTCACCCGCAGATGCAAGAATGGCATACCTGGGCATGGTCCGCACCTGCGATGCTTTTGTCCGTAGACGTGGAGCAGCAGGTGCGACAGTGCGATCGCAGGTGCGAAAACCCCTAAAGGCAGTGAGGTCCATTTAATGTTGGGAATTAGGCTATTTTGGTTCATTTCTTTTACTTCTTGGACTATTTTAGAGCTCTTTGAAGTGGGATTTTCACCTAGCACTTTGAGGTAAGTAATTTCTATACAAGATGAGTTTAATACATGTATTTTGGGTAGATTCTTAATACAAACTATAGAAATTGTGGGTTTAATTGAAAAATCACGAAATGATTATAGAATTGAGTAGAAATTATATATTTGATTTCGTGAGGTTATGGGTAACATTTATCTTCAAAACTTTTTCGGAATTCGAGCATGTGGGCCCAGGGGTGAATTTTAGGAATCTTCCAATTTGGGTTGGGTAATCTCTCTAATAACTAAATTATGAACTTGTGAGTGTGTATTGATTGATTTGTATAGTATTTGACTAGCTTCGGATTGTTCCGGACCAAGTTGAGGCCTTAGAGTGAATTTGTGGGCCGGAAAGTGAGCTTTGAGACGAGGTAAGTCTCTTGTCTAACCTTGTAAGAGAGAATTTACCCCATAGGTGTTTTAAATTACTATTTGCTTCTAATTGTGAGGGGATACGTATGCACGAGATGACGAGAGTCTGTGAGTAGCTACTAATCATGCTTAAGTCAGGGTAGTTTTAGGATCCAAATCATGAAATACTCGTATTGTTTGCACTCTAATTCTTAATTTAAGCGCCTAAATTATATTGAAACTTGATAAAGGATTCGTATAGGCCGAATTTCACTAACTTTGAGTTTTTGCGGGTTATTTAACCGTCAATAGAAATTGGCTCCCTTGTGTATTAGTCTTGTGATAGCTTTTAAATCGAATGTTCACAAAGTATTCTCTCTTCTTGTGTAGCGGGCCGAACGCCTCGGCAGTTAATAGATGTATCTATGGTTCGTGCCGCTCGACCCTCAGTAGTGTACACATTATTTTGGATGGGGCCGTATGACCTCGGCATAAATCGTGCGTGTTAATGCTTGGAGCCTGAATACACTTGATATTATTTCCATGCCTTGAGAGGTTATAATTTATTTATTGGCCCAAAATTGATTTGGAGTTAGTATGTGTTAGTTGGAGATTTTTGGAATTTTCTATCAATAAAAGAATCATTTATTCACTGCTTGCTATTATGTCATTGTCATTATTCACATATTCCATGCCTGTTTAGAATTTCTGTATTTTTATTGTTGGCCCATAGTACGTTTGATGTCGACCCCTCGTTACTACTTCTTCGAGGTTAGACTGAATACTTACTGCGTACATGTTGTTTATGTACTCATGCTACACTTCTGCACTAATCGTGCAGGATCTGAGGTAGGTGCATCTTCTGTTCATTCAGGCGCCCACCCCTGTTATTATGAAGTAAAAGCGACCAATCTGGTCTTGGACTGGAGAAATGAGATCATTGACTATCTCAAGTGCGGAAAACTACTCGAAGATCCCAAGGCATCTTAGGCGCTGCGCACTAAAGCATCCCGTTACTGCTTCAGGAGAGGTCAATTGTATAGAAGGTATTTTCAAGGTCCGTTCGCCCGATGTTTAGGAGCCCCTGAAGCTAATTACATCATGAGAAAAGTTCACGAAGGAATTTTTGGAAATCACTCGGGTGCAGACTCCTTGGTATTAAATCTAATTAGGGCAGGATACTACTAGCCCTGGATGGAACAAGACGCTAAGACATATGTTCAGAAATGCGATAACTGTCAATGCCACGCGCCGTTGGTGCATCAACCAGCTGAACTATTGCATTCGGTTTTGTCGCCCTGGCCATTCATAAAATGCGGGGATGGACATAGCCGGGCCGCTGTCATCGACTCACGGTAAGGTAAGTTTTCTTTGATTTTAGCTGACTACTTTTCTAAGTAGGTTGGAGCAGGTCCTTACCAGAAAAGCAGCGAGCGTGAAGTGGTCGATTTCCTATAGGAGAACATAATTTGTAGGTTCGGAATACCAAAAGAGATAGCCTACGACAACGGGCCACAACTGATAGGCGCAAAGGTCACAAATTCCGTAAAGACTTAAAAATCAAAAGAATCACATCATCGCCATACCACTCGAGCGCAAACGGCCAAGCGGAATCAACAAATAAAGTGATTATTCAAAATCTCCAATAAGAGATTGGAAGCAGCCAAAGGCAAATGGCCTGAAGAGTTACCAGGAGTGCTATGGGCATAGCGAACGACGGCCAAGTCAAACATGGGAGGGACACCTTTTCTCTCTCGTGTACGGAGCAGAGGCCCTGATCCCGGTGGAAGTGGGAAAACCTACCATGAGATACTTCTGGGCAGATGAAGAAGCAAATAACAAAGCATTGTTGGTTAGATTGGAACTGCTCAACGAACGCAGGGACTTGACACATATAAGGATGGTGGCCTAAAAACAAAGAATGGAAAGATACTACAATCGAAGAGCCAATCTCCGTTATTTCAAAGAAGGAGACTTGGTTTTAAGAAAAATAACTCAAAAGACCCAAGAGCTCAACGCAGGAAAGCTAGGTCCAACATGGAAAGGCCCCTACCGGGTTTTAGCTGTCACCGGGAAAGGGTCATACGAGTTGAAAAATCAAGACAGAGTAAAATTGCTGACCAACTGGAACGTGGCACACCTCAAAAGGTACTATTGCTGATGGGGACGGCTTATACTGAAAGTATGTGCTGCACTCTTTTTCCATTCGTCCAGTTTTTGTCCCAATTGGGTTTTTCTGGCAGAATTTTTAACGAGACAGCAACAGAAAGCATACTACGAAGGAAATGCCATCAGCGGAAATAAGACCTTTAAAACAACAAGGCATGGAAACAATGAACCACGACGGGACGGTTAAATAATCTTTTGCTCGGCAGCAAAGTTCCTAACAGGAAATAAAGTTTGCTACCGGACAAAAGGTTAACCAATAGTTCACGAGTGCAAGTCACTAGCGGGTGGTTAGATAATCTTTGGCTCTATAACAAAGTTCCTAACGAGAAATGAAGCTTGCTATCAGACCAATGATTATCCAACTATTCGCTAGTGGGATCTTCAAAGGAGCAAGACTTTCAGTGTTCAAATTCGCATTCTTCGCATTCAAACGCTAGGGGGAATGATATGAGAATACGGCAACATGAATGCCACATAAACTGGGACTACAAAATCCGGGAACAAAGATGTGTCATCGAGACCAGGGACTGCGATGCCAGCCCCGTAGAAATAAGTTGTACAAATTAGCTACAAGTAATAGCAATTTATTTTCAACACAACGAATGCTTATGTACTTTTGAAAATGGAAGGAATAAAGTAAAGTCCTTTTATTTTTATCTTGTTTCTTGTCCAAATGATGAATTAATTTTATCATTTGAAAGTTAATCAAAACTTCAAATGTTAGCGTCGGAATGAACAGGAGACATCCTCTTAAAGAGCACCGTAAACATAAGAGGGCCCTCTCTTATGAAATCCTCACAGTAAAGGGTTGGTTCCGAAAGAATTTATACCCAAAACCCAAATGTCATCGGAGAAAAATGCACCTGAAGCCTTGCATAACTCGAGCAAAAAATAAAATTTGCGTAATGCTTAAACGAAAAAGCACTTTTATATAACAAACGTGCGAAGCAGCACAAGTACAAAAGTATGAAAAAGAAAAACAAAAGGAAAAGAAAGCAAAAAACTAAACTACTGCATCCCTAGAACTGGGGGGAAGAGAACCGTCTGGGCCCCCAGGAGAAGTAGGCGGATTCGGCTCGGAACCTTGGCCTTCTTCATCATCCCTTTCTAGTTCCTCTTCAGTTCCCAAGAATGGGGAACCAGAAACAAAAGAGTCAGTTGCAATGGCTGAACTGGGAGGCCCCTGCGGGATATTGATCCAGCTCAGGGGCCTTGGCGATCTCGGCATCAAGATCAATGACGCCCGCTTTGGCCACGTCCAAGATTTTTCTTCTCGTGCTATACACCGAATATGTTTTTTCAACAGTAAGGGAATCCGCTCTGTGCTAAAGCTCTGTCTTAAGCTGATCAACCTCGGTCGAAAGGCTATTCCGCTCGTATATTGCAGCCTGAAGGCTGACATCAAAGTCGCGGATAGTGGAATTATAAACTTTATTGTGCTTCATGATCCTCTTGTACTTACCTTCCATCTAGGCATGCTTCTCCTCAGCAGCAATAGCCTCTTCAGCTTTGGAGTTCAAGGTTGCCTCCAAATTATTTAGTATTTCAGTAGAGGCAGCCTCACGCTCGGCAACAGCATGAACAACATTTTGGACCTCGGACCACTTTGTCTTAGCCTCTTGAAATTGTACCCCTAACTAGGCGGCCTCTTGGATGAGGGTCACCACCTCTTGCTCACTCTACTGCAACCGAGCCTCCAACTCAGCGACTTCGGCAGCTTGTGCTTCCAGTGCGAGGAAGCGAGCAACAATTTGCTCCCGCTCGTCCAACAATTGATCCCGCTTGGAGTAAGTTTCTCTTTATCAAGGATCAACTTCTGAAGGCCCTCGGAAGCAAGGAAGTTAGTCTGCAAAGAAAAAGTTCAAATCACAAATCATGTCATAGCGAAGCTAGAAGAAACAGTAAAGGGAACAAATATCATACCGATGTTGCGTTCTGCATGGCATTGTTTATCATACACTCCCCCGAGAGAGAATGTATTTCATTCTTATCTTTCTCTGAAGCTAGAGGCTTCAGGTAATTAGCGAGCTCCACTGATCGGGACAGCAGATGGCACTCGGTAGAAACTGAGAGGGAGACGCTCCTCCTCCTCTGAGGATCTGCGGAGGGAGCGAATAGTTATGCCCAAACTGAAATAGTGAAAAGAGAAAGATCAATAATAGCATGGAACAACCTTTGAACAAGGAAAAGACAGACATTAAACTTACGTGTACGAGTCCATGACTCGAGGAAAGCTGGAGTTGTGGCGGGATGATGTACCTGGTGGCAACTACAACGAATCACTCCATCCATCCGTGGTCGTTGTCATCATCCATGCCGGTGAGCAAAGCATGGTGACCACATTTGCTAAAGATTTTGAGGGAGTAAAGATTCATCATGCGGGCCAAGGAGAGATCTTCCCCCGTCTCCTAGCATAACCGCCGTAGACAGGCTACAGTCCGCCACATTGAGGGGCTTACCAGGATTCGCTTGTCTATAAACTACGTTATAAATTCAATTATATCGTTTTACGGATAAACAGTATTTTCAAAGGTTCTTAAGAACTGCGTCAGTAAATTAATGTTCAACAATAACCTGGATATCAAAGAAGTACGAACTCGAGTAGTAACTTCAAGGGATAATGATTCCGTAGAAGATAGTGTTTCATCATTTTTGACAGATTCTTGTTGCAATTCAAGGACAAGACTATTTTTAATACTATAAAATAGTAATATTGTTTTTCTGTTGTGAACAAACTTCGAAGCAGCTTAATAGTTTTGTTTACTCTAAAATTCGAGCAACAATTGAATTTATTCGCGGTGTTAAGGATACATGAAATAATTCGATACAACAAAAAATATAACAGTAAAAATAATAATTGACTTAAGTAAATAAAGGGATGATCAAACCGTTGAGGTGGAATGAATTTTCTGTAATGGAGCAATATGCAATAAAAAATAGACAACTTTGGTAAGAGATAGATAGAAAATGATAATCAGTATTCCAGTGTGTATTTCGTGTCCATACAATGAAGTTGAATGTCCCTTTTATAGGTAAGAGGAGAGTTCTACATATGGTAAAAGACTTAATTACAAGATAAATCAACTTAATTATAGAATGGAATATCCCTAGAAACACTGGTCTAACGTCTCTGATGGTTGAGACCGTAATTCCCGCCGAGATATTAGTATTCAGTGAGATTTCTGGCCTTCCCGTTATATGAAATTGATCCTTTTACCATAAAATGCATCTTCCCCGATCGGTGTCGATTGCCTTATTTCGATCGCTCTGGTTTCGAATCCAATGACGCCTGACCTCGGGCTTTCCTTCCCGAAATGCTGATCCCGATTTAAAGTAATCCGATCTTGAACTACACTTGAGCCTGACCTTCCTTATATGCTCGGTTGTATCCGACCCAATACAGATAGTCCCCTCGTTTATTGGAGAGTAATGACAAAAAACTGTATGAATCACCGTACTTTGAGATTAGGTCAAACAACAGCATACTCATTAAGCATGACACGAAGTTCGAAGCATCAAATCACTCAACCTTAGAAAACCTTTTACTGGTGTGTGACGGCAGCGCCGTGACGCACGTGACAGTTGCCAAAGGAAATCATTGCTTTTCTTATCTGACTGCAAACCCTACAACTGCTGCAGGTACCATTTAATGCTCCCTTACCTCGTGCTTTGAACTGCCCCTTTTGGGAAAGTATAAATACTTCCCTCACTCTTTGAGTTCCAAACCTTTACGCTACTCAACAACCTGCTACTTCTAGTTTTCTGCATCTTCGCATCACAAAATCTCTCTTGCACCTTACACTTCTTTGCTTTTCGTCTCTATTGCTTCAATCACAATGGCCAAAACTTCTAAATCTGTTCCTCAGAAGCAACAATCTTCACCTTCTCAGCCCGCTGAAGAGGCTGAGCCCGTTCGCGTTGAGGAAACCTCCGCGGAACCTCCTTTGAAGGCCTTTATACCAGTTGGGTGTTTTATCGGCTCCGACTTCAGAGTCGAGAAGCCTTCTTCAGTGCCCGGCCCAAGCGAACCGGTCTCAATGTATATCAGCTCGATCACCCACAAAGTCCTTGACAGGGTGAAGGCGGAGTGCAACTGGGCCGATAAAGATGTGGTAGTCCCTTCTCCGAGTGAGTCGATTACCACTCACGTGGAAGGTTACCTAAGCGTCTACACTTATCCTTTCATGTTTGGATCTCTAGACCCCGTAATTGTCCATTTTTGTAAAATATATAACGTTACTTTGAGTCAGGTTCATCCATCCGTTTGGCGTATTGTCCATCTCTTCTGCTTCTTCATGAGTAAGGTCGAAGGGGGGCATCCCTTCACCGCTGACCACCTTCTTCGATTATACAGTCCCCGGATGTTCTGAGGGGGGCTAATAAAACTCGCTCGCCGGGACAGCAAGGCTCCGTTCTCGAGCATTGATGAAGACAAAGACCGGGGCTGGATGAGTCGGTTTGTCCGAATAAGGACCTCCGATTTGATCCCCGCAAAATACATGTCGTTCCCTGAGAAGTGGAACTTAAGTCATAAGTGTCATTTTACTTAAAGCCATTTATTGCTTTCCTTCAAATGTTTAATCGATATGTTCTGTAAGGTGCAGCCGCTTCCCACACGCCGGCCGCAATTCAACACTTGGAGGATTGGGTCCGAAGAATAGTGGCTCAAAGGACCTACTCGGAGCGAGCCTGGCGAGAAATATCAAA
>MCJB01045270.1:82415-106788 GCA_002018475.1 Nicotiana obtusifolia | reverse complement strand
ATAATTTTACTAACTTTGAATATATTTAAAGGTTTGAAATTTGAATCAAATATTATAAAGTTTGAAACTAATTGAAACTTTGTAAGAATATTATATAGTAACTTCTTTAATTCTAATTATAAGTTATATTTTTCAAAACTTATAATTTCCTTCTACTACACTACTACAAAAATTATAATTTTACTAACTTTGAATATATTTAAAGGTTTGAAATTTGAATCAAATATTATAAAGTTTGAAACTAATTGAAACTTTGTAAGAATATTATATAGTAACTTCTTTAATTCTAATTATAAGTTATATTTTTCAAAACTTATAATTTCCTTCTACTACACTACTACAAAATTTATAATTTTACTAACTTTGAATAAGTTATATTTCTAATTATAAGTTATATTTCCAAAAACTTATAAGAATATTATTATATAGTAACTTCTTTAATTCTAAAATTCGGATTTAAAACATAATTTTCAATTATTTATAAACTTAAATAAATGAGTCAATGGTAACTAATTATTAAAAAAAAAATCAAAAAAAAAATAGAATAAACCGGCGACCGGACCGGATCGGACCGGATCGGACCGGTATACCGGCCACCGGTACCGGTCCTGGTCCGGTCTAACGAAATTTAACCGGTGAGTCCGGACCGTTAGGGACCGGTTTGGTCCGGTTTTGGGCATAGTAATGGTACCGGACCGGACCGGACCGGAAAAAAAATCCGGTCCGTGACCGGACCGGACCCTTAGCCAGCCCTACTACTCATAATGAAATTAAATTAGTTTCAACATCTCGAATAGCAAGCCACTAGGCATTCTAGCGATCTTCAGTAGCAAGCCACAAGGAATTGGCTATTTTTCCTCTCGTATGATTTAGATTTCTCTTGTAAGATACTAATCTTCGAATAAACTCTATTCTTGAGTCCCAACTTGATTAGTATCTTTCCCCTCATATTATTTATATATCTCTTGTTTTTGGTTAATTTGTTTTACGCTATCATAGAACAGTGATATGAATCTCTATTCTGGGTATCTTTCCTGTACTTTGATTCGTCGCTATTTTGCCAAAATCATATGCAAGTACGCATTTATCGCATTCTAACATCGACTAGCGACTCTTACATGAATTTTTTTCTAAATACCAAAAAATTAATCGAAGCTTACCGACAAACGAAAAAAATCCAAGATAATTGGTATGGTTTTGAAATGTCTAATTTTGGTTATATAAAATAAAAATAACTATAAAATTTATACGGTACAAATTTTATAAAATAACCAGCTGAACCGAATCATTGACACCACCTAGTGTCTAGTCAAACATATTCTTATAAAATAATACACATGGGAGTATTCATTTGAAAAAATAGAACAAAATGAAAATGAAATACCTGGCAAATTGGCTTTAAGATGCCCATTTTGAACAAGAAGATCCATGTGATGAAAAATGTCAAAGACAGTCGCCGACATTGGAAAAAATGAAGCCACCGGAATATTCCTCCGACTCCCAATTCTTGTAATCCAACTCATGTACGTATCATACACTATAACACTCGGTTTCAACGGCCCAAGCCCATCAATCAATTTCTCAACAGGAGCTTCTAGTTTAGTTAAAGTAGCTCTGAGAAATCCAGCAAAATCTTTAGCACGATCAATTTCGGAGGGAATAACGTTAGGTATAGTTGCATATTTGATGTTTTCTGGTAAAGGGTCGGAACTTATGAAACTGTGCCACTCTTCAGTTACAATAAAAGTGATGAGTATGTTGGGATGTTTTGTAACTATGAGTTTGCAGAAATTCATCATTGGATTAATATGGCCTCTACCTGGATAAGGCATAGCAATAATATGACATTTGATTTGTGAAGGAAGTTCCATTTTTTGCTGAATAAAATGGAAATTAATAAAAATGAGAATTGAAGGAAGTGTTTGAATAAAAATGGTGAGTTGCTTGGTTTGTGCAACCTCATAAAATAACAGTGTTACTGAGGGGAGATGGTTGTGATGAGTGGATAGGGAAATTATAACGTGCGAGTGATGATGGAATTATGGTCCCAAAAATTTGCGCTTTATAATAACCAAGGGTAGAGATCATATTTAGCTTACGTAAACTATTTATATATGATAGTCGTAAAAGTATATGAAATTTATATATTCTTAGTATATAAATATATAAAATATATATATATATACAAAAAAATTTATATGTTTTGGTTATTATTTTAAGAACGATTATACAGTATTATTTTCTTAATAATTAATGGCATTTTTTAAAGGTTTGTAGGACTAAAGTTTGAGTTTAATTTTTATGTATTGATGATTTATATTTGCAGAGAGACTTGTTTGACGCTTTTCCTCGGCAAAAAATAGTTGTGAAATTAATTATCTGGTTAAGCTGCCACCATAAGAATCTTATTTGATGTTTTTCCTTGACAAAAGAAGTTAAGAATCTAATTATATAAATTAACATGCTTAAAATGCTAGAATAAGATTAAAAAAACTATATCGGTTATATAAAAATATAAGAGATTTTTACACAAACAGCCGGCCATATTGATTATTTAGTTTCTCTAATTATATACATAATTTATACATTAATTATATACAATTATATATATATAATACATAAATTATACATATATTATATTTCCACCACCTATTATTTTTAAGTTGAACAGTAAAATGGGCTCAAACTTTATCAAATACAGTACAAGTACTAAACGACTCTGGGACCTGCCGTTCGTCCTTCTTTGGATTTCTGACAACTAAACATGTGACTCAACTTAAATACCATTATTGGGTTAAAGGCCCAGAAAAAATTTGTGGGCCTGTATTGGTTCACTAGTACTGTTTTCTATTGGTAGTAGTCTAGTAGAAAAAAGTGAAATAAGAGAATGAGACAAGTAATTTAACAAGAGATATGTCATGGGCGGCTTTCCAGCCATGCCCATGACCCCTTGGACGCGTCCCATAGCGTCCTGGCAAGCCTCTCAACGCCCAGCGTCACAGTCGGTCCCGTAGGTCGTCCTGACATCGGTTGCTTCGCCTTACGTTGACCTTCCAAAGAACTTCAGGAAGACGCCGCGTAATAGATATCATTACGTTTGATGTGTAAGTGAAAATGGCCTTAAATGCAAAGAGTTGCCCTTGTAGAAGAGCCAGTTATACTTAACTCTTCAACTTCAAAATAGACAATGATCTTTTAAAAAAATGGACAAATTTAGCAGTTCAATAAATGTATATCCACAATATAATATTCTACGATGCTCTCCCTTAAATATTTATAAGAACGATAATGTATCACGTAAAAACCTTATTAAAAAAAATCCCTTGCAGGAACATATCCCAATAAAGGAAAAGGAATACATTGTTAAGAACCTTATTACTAGGAAAATCCAGTTAGGCAAGCCTTTTAGTTCCATATAAAGACAGAAATATCTAAAATATTGTTAGTTACGTTTTTCCTAGTGAAGAAAGTATATAGAGACAGAAAAGACTGAGCTTTTCTATTAAGGTATTATGATATCTTATCACATGGTATTAAGATTAACTGATTCCACCTTGTTAACACCAACAAGAATGAGAACTTCCACGCTGACAATAAGTGAAAATTAGCACGGAAGGATCGAAAGAAACACTTTTCCCAATCAAAGGACGACTTATATGGCTTTCTTCAACAGACATTTTTTAAAACTTAAAGAAAAAGTTCTTTTGCATAGAAAGATTTGGGACCCGTTTGGCTATAAATTTTGGTAATTTTATTTTAAAAATTTAAAAACATTATTTGTTTATGGAATATGTGTTTGGAATAAACTCCTCACAGAAATAATATTCACGGTAATAATAGCGAAATAACAATATAGTATCGAAATACGGTAATCAATAAGAATAAAAAAACAACAAGGACATAAAGATTTTTAACGTGGAGAACCCTTCTGGATAAAAAAAAAAAAATTACGGATCCAAGAAGAGCAAAATAATCCAATATAATAAGGAATTTTATACCAAGTAATCCCGAATAAATACTCCAAAAACTACTACACACTCAAAATCTATGAAAATTTTCATCTCAGTACAATATTGCTCACATTCTCTATTTTTCCTCGCGAACTATTTTTCTATCTGTGAAGTACTTGAAGCTTCGTTGCTTCGAGCCGATGTATCTATTTAATGGCCTGTACTTTCAACCAATCAGAAGCTTGCCTCGTTGCAGCTTGCCAATTTGGTTCTTGCAAATTGATATCAAAACCAAAGTTTGGCCAAAACTTGTTTTGATTATTTGACAACCTTTTTTTTCTTTCTTTTTAATGGGTGTGTTTGACCCCGTTCAATCTCCCCCCAGACCCATTCACCGGAAGGTGATAACACCTGGATTGCTAGTTTGAGTATATGCCGACAAGTTTTTTGTATTGTTCGAACTTGTCTCATGGTATCATCTTGGTCAACATATTTGCAAGATTTTCACTTGTGGATATCTTCAGGACTTGCAGAGATTAACTCTCTACCTTTTTTCGAATTCAGTGATATCTCACATCGATGTGTTTGGTCCTTGCATGGTACATGGAGTTCTCGCTCAAGTCTATTGCACTTTGACTGTCACAATAGACAACATATTCCTTTTGATGCAAGCCAAGCTCTTCAAGGAATCATTTCAGCCATATTATCTCCTTGCTAGCTTCAGTAACGGCAATGTACTCTGCTTCAGTTGTAGAGAGTGCGACACACTTCTGCAACCTCGATTGCCATGATATAGCTCCCCCTGAAAATATAAACAAATATCCAGTAATGGATTTTCTATTATCAATGTCACATTCCATATCAGCATATGTATAGCCCTTCAAGATTAGATCAGATCCTCCAAAGCACAAACGATCTCCAAAGATACCTCTCAGGTACCTGAGTATCCACTTGATTGCTTCCCGGTGATCTTTTCCAAGATTTTCAAGAAACTTGCTGACAACACCATCTGCATGAGAAATATCAGGTCTAGTGCATTACATACATCAAACTTCTAACGGCAGAGGAATAAGGAACTTTGGTCATGCTCTCCTTTTCTTCCATTGTTTTAGGACACATCTTCTTGCTCAATTTTAGATGATTAGCAAAAGGCGTGCTGACTGACTTAGCATTCTTTATGTTCAGGAGTTCCAATACACGTTCAATGTACTTCTCCTAAGACATCCACAACTTTCTGCTTGTTCGCTTTCGAACTATCTTCATCCCCATAATTTGTTGTGTTGGGCCCAAGTCCTTCATGTCAAAGGACTTAGAGAAGTCTCCCTTCAACTTGGCAATCAGCTCCTTGTCTTTTCTTACAATTAACATGTCATCCAAATACAACAACAAAATAAAAAGTTATCAGAAAATCTTTTAAAGTATACACATGGATCATATTATGTTTTTATATAAGTTTGACTTTTCATGAATGAGTCAAACTTCTTTTACCACTGCCTTGGTTCCTACTTCAACCCATAAAGACTCTTATTCAGTTTGCACACCATGTGTTTCCTTTCAGCTATTTCAAATCCTTCTAGCTACTCCATATAGATCTCCTCTTCAAAATCTCAGTGAAGATATGCAGTTTTCACATCCAACTGCTCCACTTCAAGATCTAGGCTAGCTGCTAAGCTCAAGATTGTTCGAATAAAAGTTATTTTGACAACAGGTGAGAAAATTTTATCAAAATCAATACCCTTCTTCTGTTCTAAGACTTTTGCCAACAATCGAGCTTTGTATCTGACCAGCTTGCCATTTACATGTTTCTACGGAGATTCCACCTCTTCTTGCATGGTTTTCATCCACTGGTTATTTTCTCGATGGGACAACACCTCTTTAAGACTTTCTGGCTCCCCCTCATCACTAATGAGGACATACTCTGTGGAAGGTACCTGCAAGACTCTATCCTTGGCCTCTCTGATCTCCTTAGAGGTTGAGGTTGTTCTTTTTCATGAGTGAGGTACTCCACTTGCTCGACATTATCATTAAGTCGTTCCTCCTGCTCAATAACCTCACCAGGTTGCTCCCTCTGCTCGGCAACCTCGTCGGTCGTACTTTTTGCACTTGTGGTATAGTTAGAAGTAGAAGGAATGATAACAAGGCTAGGGATTATACATTCTTTGCCTTCTCTGACTGGTCATCTGCAGTTCCAATATCACTTTCTCGGAAGATTACATCTCTGTTTCTGATGACCTTCTTCTTTAAAGGATCCCACAATCTGTACCCGAACTCTTCATCTCTACATCCGATGAATATGCAGGGAACAGATTAATCATCCATTTTTACTCTCTGCTCCTTTGGTACATGTGCAAAAGCCTTGCAACCGAACACCTTCATATGTGAGTAGGACACCTCCATGTTGGTCCCATCTCTCTCTGGGATGTCAAACTCCAATGGAACTGATGGACTCCTATTGATCAGGTAACAGACTGTCTGAACTGCTTCACCCCAAAATGACTTAGGCAGCTTAGCCATTCTGAGCATACTTCTCACCTTCTCAACAATGGTGTGGTTCATCCTCTCAGCTACACTATTGTGTTGTGGGGTTCCAGAAACTGTCTTTTCATGTTTGATCTCATGATTTAAACAATAATCTTTAAATTCCCTTGAAGTATACTCACCTCCATTTTCAGTTCGGAGAGGCTTTAATTTTTGGCATGTCTCCCTTTTCACCATAGCATGAAACTTCAGAAAAACTTGAAACACCTGATTTTTGGTTTTCAAGATAACCCACAATTTTCGTGAAGCACCATCAATAAAAGTAACAAAATATTTGTTACCACCCATTGACTCTATTTCTATTGGACCATAAATATCAAAATATACTAAATCAAGTATATTCAATTTTCTTTTAGACAATGTCAGAAATCAAACTCTATGCTGCTTACCAAATAAAAAGTAGTATTTCTATGAATGTGCAGATGCTATACTCTTATACCAGTTGTTGAGGACCGTGAATAGTATTTCTGTGAATGTGCAGATGTTGTGCTCTGATACCAGTTGTTGAGAATAAACACCCTATAGAAATAATATTCACGGTAATAATAGCGGAAGAACAACGTAGTACCGAGATTTAGTAATCAACTAGAATAAAACGAACAACAAGGATACAAAGATTTTTAACGTGGAAAATCCTTCTGAATAAGGAAAAAAACCACGGGCCCGAGATAAGCAAAGTAATCCACTATAATGAGGAATTTTACACCCAATAATTTCCGAGTAAATTCTCCAGAAACCACTACACATTTAAAAAAATAACCTTCTATTAAAATTTTCACCTCATTATAATATTACTCACATTTTCTATTTTTTGTCACAGACTATTTCTATATCTATGAAATACTTAAGCTTCGTTGCTTTTGTGTGTCTAAAGAATGAAGCCGATGCATCTATTTATAGGAAGAGTGGCCTCACTTTCAACCAATCAGAAGCTTGTCACGTTGCAACTTGCCAAATTTGATTCTTGCAAATTGATATCAAAACCAAGTTTGGCAAACTTGTTTTGGTTATCTGGCAACTTTTTTTCCCCTTTCTTTTTAATGAGTGTGGACCCCATCAATATGATCAATTCTTGACAAAAGTTTTGATTATTTTTTAAATTTTCAAAAATTAGTTTATGATAGTTTTTGGGTGAAATATTTTCTTTCACTCATAAATTTTTATTTTTTTTTCAAATAAAATAAATGTTCAAATATATTTCTACTTTCAAAAATTATTTTTTAATACAACTTCAAATTAAAAACTCTTTTTTCAAGTTTCAACCAAATCGGATCTGGAAAAAATAGTGTGTACGCAGACGTTACCCCTACCCAGGGTATAACGAGCTAGCTTGATAATTCATGAAAATGTTAAACCCCTACTTCACTCTTACTCCACAAAATTCCACATGCTAGGGACCTCGGTTTGAGCACATAAATACAAATTAAATAAGTTACACTACCCCTCGTCATCGCTTTATTATTCTTTTCTTTCCTGTTTGAAATCTCTAGTCTTCCATTTCATATTTGTAATTCAGTACATCCTCTCTATCCCTCTCCATGATTGCAAAAACCCATTAGAAGAAGAAAAAAAGATAACTTCCACCCTCAGACATCGACCTTAGTCCTTAGATTCACAAATGGTGGCGGAATCGGAGTGATCACCTCCTTCTATAATTGTGGACGAAGAAAGAAAGACTTGCAAATTGTACTTACTCCGTTTTATGTACGGTGGTGTTTAACTAAAAACTGAGTTTAAGAAAGAAATAAAGATACATTTACGCATATAAAGTACCCTTAGAACTTGTAATTTTGAATATATTGTGATATTTCTACGATTCTTTAAGGAGATGACATTTAAAATGAAAAGTTTAAAGTTAAAGAAACTCTAAACATGGAAACGCGTGTATTTCATTCTAATTTTTTAAACAGACTAAAAATAAAAGATTGTACTATCATAGGAGAGTAGTAATATTCAACAGTAGAAACAGTCGAAATGCTAGCATTTCATTACTTAAGAAGTCCAAAACATCTAGTCAGCTACAAAACAAGATGACCAAATTAAACAAGAGCTGCCTAGTTTTTATGTCCAGAGAGACTCTCTCTTCACAGGGTCTTGCATTACATGACTAGTGCTAGAGGACGTAAAGCTGAGGTAAGATTGCAGATTATTATTGAAGTTATAACTAGTAGCGTTACTTGTTGAAAATGGTGATGATTTCTCGACATGAGGTTCCATTAGACACGTTGTTGGCAAGCTGGGAACAGACTCTTGCTGCATCTGGATGCATAATATCTCTGCTTGAGCTACAGCCAGCTGCATTTGTAATTGAGTTACTTGATTCTGTAACAAGGAGATTGCACCTACACATCCATAAACGGGGTCTCTCACTCTTGCATTTGCTTCATATACCAAACTGCTTACTGCATCAGCTCTCTGTTGTACTGGAAGTTCCTGAATATAAATGTAAACCAAGAAAAAAGATATCTTACAAAACTTCGCATAACATGAAGAAACCATCCCTCTACGTCAACGGTTGAATCAGAATTTTTACTAACATACAGGAGCCAAAATATAAAGAAGTTAGCGCACTAATACATATTAACCTATGTATACATAACAAATTAACCTATCTATACAGTGTAATTTTCTGACAAATAGGTATCAGTTGATCTCATTGGACAAGGGTAGCTCCGCCCGTGCTCTATATGACATTCGCCTTTTTGGGTCATTTCAAGTTCATTTGCTATATGCATTGGGGATGTCCGGATAACCGGATTCACACCATTTAGAGCCGACTAAAGGGATAAGTGCTCGGAGTTTCTCCATTCGACGTTTTTAGTCATTCCAAGTTTTATTTTACTTTTAAAAGAAACGTAGATTTAAATGGTTGCACAACCCTACGTGAAAGTTAATTAATAAAGGGTTTAATGTTGTTCTTTTGGGTTGATGTATTATAGAATTATATAAGAAGGATGTATAAAGGGTGAGAGGAAGAAAGAGAAACCTGCAACATCTTGCTAACGTTACTAGCACCAAACACCTTGTGAACAATGGCAAACTTGTGGGGATCATCAGGAGCAAAGTAAGGGGCAAAGATACAGTCTTTGGCACAGCGACGCCTTAATAATTTGCAGGAAGCACAAGGGGAACTTCCTGATCCCATTTTGTGCCAAAAAGACAACTTGAACTAAGAGAAATTTCTCTTTAATGAGAACAAAATAATTAAGGAAGAGAGATGTAGTAGTAGTAGCAGCAGCTAGGACAAAGTGGAGTTTGGAAGAGAATGAGCTAGGAACCTATTTATAACGCTTTAGGAAGAGTTACTCAAGTATAGAATGGAGAGACAATAAAATATTATGAACAATTCCAATCAAAATATGAGGTCCATGAAAGATTAATCATGTTAAAAGGACATTATAAAGTTGGAAATCTTTACGGATTTAATAAAGAAAACAAAAAAGAAATCATTTCGAGCTTCATTTGATTATTCTTTGAGTTAGTTCATCAAGTAAATTAAATCGTGATAAAGGATCAAGGATGAGAGGTTGACCACCGCCAAGATGCGTTAAAGGTTGGCAACTAATGCAGTTTGATAAATTTCCACGTTACTGTTTGACTCGTGTATATTTGAGATCTATATACTTTTGTAGCTAGGAGTATATACTAATATTGACATAATAAATAATGAAGGTTGCAAATGAAATATTTTTAAATATCAAGAAAAGACGTGTTTTTTTTTTAAGACGTGCTTTAAATCAAAGACTAGATAAGACAAGGGGCAATAAATTCATGGTAGAACAACTAGGGTTAGGGTTTAGCAAAAATGGTGAGTAACGATGCAAAAGTCCTAACCCCGAGCAAGAGAAAGATAAGCTCGACGTGAATGTTTGTTGGCGGACATTCACATGAAAACATAAAATTTTGTTTAGATTATACGTCTTTCTAATAATCTGTTCAACCATTTTACCACTTAATTAGGTGAAAATTGGATACAAATTACCCAGATTACCCAAATGAAGGTAAACATTAAGTAGTATTTTTTTCCTTTGCCCAATTCAAGCTATATGCAATAATGGTGTACATGAATAATAACAGTATCACTTATTGTAAAATGATATTTTAATTCTATTTTTCTAGTTAATTACCAGATTATACTTATCAAACAGTTATCTCTTGTTGCAGGTAACCTAATGTGAGGTCTAAAAAATAAAGCAGGAGCCACTAATAAAATTTCAGTCCTTTTTGTTGGCAAAAGAGGCTCGAGCTAGTAAGAGAAAATAACTAATGTCTATTGAATTTCAAAATACTATTAATTTAATACTGGCGCTAATCGAATTGGGCAAACCTTAAATCTTTTCCTCTCATTTTCCACATTTAGACCTTTTAAGGTTTAATTTGTGTCCATTGACTTGTACCACCGGCAGACGAACAATATTTTGGTAGACATTAATTAAGGACTCTAATTAAAGGGAAATACTTTAGGCTGTAAACCATGTGTTAAAGTTGTTTAATCTACAAAATACGACTTGCTTAACACAAATTCCAAGTTCCAATTGACCTCTGTAGTAATGGCTGGAAAAGCCATCAATCTCCCCTATGTACATATACGAAATATTATGTTCGAGCATATTTAGCAGATCTACTGAATTCAAATGCTATGAGCTAAATCTTGTCTAATAAATTCTTTTTTCAAGCTTAAGGAGAGAGATGGCTTAGTTGCATAGGGATCTTTTTACACGAATAGCCGACGGAATTATTGTTTACTTTTTCTAGCTGGTATACATAAATTATAATGTATTAATTATATACGGTTATATACATATTTGTACATAAATTATACATCGACCAACTATTTTAATTTAGTGGTTGGCGGGCAGCTAGTTTGGATGGTCGTTACCCGTCGCATTGTATCGTGTTGTTATTTTAAACACAATGTTTGTTTTGATTGTTACTTAAATTTTATTGTATTGTATCGTTAAATCAATCGTTATATAACAACGAAAAGTGTCACTTGATGGAACGACAGATTTGGTGTAGTGGCGTCGTTTCCTTGCTTTTTTTCTCTCATCTTGCCCTTCCTTATTATTAAATAATCATATTTTAATCTTTATATCCTACTTTTTATATAATAATTCTACTCCATATCCTATTTTTCCTTAGTAATGTTGTAAGATTATTCTTCATATTGTTGGTGCGTGATATCATAAAACAACGACAAACGATACAATTTATCCAAATATTGTATTCATCAAACAATATAATACAGTACAATACAATACGATACAATATGAAACAATATGTAACAACAATTCAAATAAGCTGTCAGAGATACATTATCTACTTCCATTTAAAGGAGAAACAAGTTTATGTTTGTGTAGGGGTAAAATCAGGGGTAACTTTTATCCCCAATTTCCCAATGAAGAAACAGGAGACAATGTGGTTTGATGCTGGCTCGGGTGAAGCCGGGGGTGCCCATAGATCAGAGCCCCCGTGGACGAATGACATGCCAAGAATCGAGCATGGCCAAATATGGAAAGGACCGAGCGGAAGCAAAATGAAGAATCAAGGTTAAAGGGAAGACGGTTAGAGAGGACGAACGAGGAGCCGAAATATCCGCCATCAATAAGATATTCCGGCGCGAATCACGCCCGGTATCAATTGCAGATCTTGTTTTACTAGAAGAAAAGGATTTTTACCATATTTAGACTTGTACTAGGATTGAAATTCCCCTACTATATAAAGGGGAGAACCTTTTCATTTTTTCACTATTGTCGGCATGCATATCAGAGCAATAAAGTTTACTTTTATCTTCTAGCTAGTGTTCAAAGTGTTCTTCAACTGTTCATTTCTTAGTTGTAACCTAGCTCATCTCGAGGGCTCAATCGCAACCGGTTTTCAGGATTCAAATCTAACGCCAAAGTTAAATATTTCATCATATTTGGTTTGATCGTCTTATTTCCTTTAATTCAATTATTTATTGTTCTTATATTATTCGTGTTAAATTAAATCACATATTCTTTAAACCGCGTACGTTGTAAGATGAAGCCCAAAAATAAACAGCCTTCTCAGACAGTAGTACTTTTTTTCCAAGAGCAAGAATTAATTTTCAAGAGCAAGAAAATTAATTTTGGGGGGTTACTTGTTTAATTTCGTCCAAGTGTCGTCTGCTTAACATCCAAGAGTTGGAAAAGTTGGATATTAATTGGAGAAGACCAAAATGAGAACAAAAGGATTGTAATTTAATAGGACATGAGTGGTAACTGGTAACATGCACAAAATTAATTAATTTAAGCTGTTACACATCAGATTCACCATTAAGTAGTTGGCATGAAAATGAAAAGATTCTTCTGTAGTTATTGCTTAGCACGACAACTAGAATTAAAAATCTCCACAGCAAATTAGTGCAAAATGTATCACGAGGTTTCTGAAATGATACTCCTAAACAAATGAGAATTGAAGAACCCTAAGTTCGATTCTCACTCTTCAACATTTAATGTTTTCCACATGATTCCAAACTTCTTTTCTTCTATTCCGAGGAAAACAGCTCTCTTTCCCAGCTAGTAGAACACAATTGAATAATTATCATCTCCAATTTTCTATGTTCACTAGTCTACTAACCAAGTCACTGTTTCGTTTGAATTTAACTTTTATACAATCATAAAGTAAAAAGAATTTATTACAACTATATCACCTAAAATATGGTTGGAATTTTTATACTAGAAGTTGACCGGATTCGGGGTTTATATTTTTAGCCAGCATACATAGATTGTATGGTGATTATACACAATTATATATATATTATACATATATTATTTTTAATTTAAATTATTGGATGACGACTATTTAGGTTAATTTTTAAATATAGTTTAGATATCATGCATAAAAGTAGAATCAATAACCTAAAAAAACGAAGTAAGTTACCTTTAAAATAAATTTTTTACACTAAAGTTAAATCCTTTTTCCCTTCACCCTTACCTCATAAATTACGTACTTTTTCTTCTATATCAATTTCCAATTTCAATTTTCAAATCAAGTACCCTCTTAGGAAGAAGAGACGTGGTCGACAGGATGAGAACCTTGTAAATATTGGTTATGGCAATAATCAGTTATTTTAAGGTGATGAATAAAGTAAGGGTGAAAAACAGACATCTTCAGTACCGTCTTAGAGAAAATAAAAAACATGCGAGCTTCAATGCATCCATTAATTGCACTTGGTGATATGGAAGATTCGATTATTGGGGAAATGGATGTTTTCTTCTTTCTTTTGTCTTTTTTTTTTTTTTTTTTTTTTTTTTTTTTTTTTTTTTTTTTTCTTCTGTTAAGCAACTAAAGGATAGAAATTCAAGGTAATCTAATCTTTGATAGCATAGCTACTTGCCTGCTTAGAGTTTTGGGGAGTTTGAAGAGACAACTTAGCGAGATCCACTTGCTGCTGGAAAGTGCTCTTGGGTTCCCAAAGCTTCGGGTTCTATTCGACTGAAAATTTATCTTCTTCTTTTTTTTCATTTTTTTGGGTCAGTTTTAAAGAAATTTATTGCAAATAGACATGTAAAGGAAAAATCAAAGGAAAAAAGTGGCAAACATTGGTGAGAATTAATTCCATGAAAACTACTGCCAAGGCTCATACTCTAATGGTATCGTTAGAAGGTGGAAGTTTTTCATACAAGAGTGAGATCAATTCTTAATTACTACCCCCCTTCTCCTTCCCCATGTAATGAAAATTTAAGAAAAAATTTCCCCGAAAATTTAAGATTTCCTCTGCAAGGTTTTTCAAGAAAGGGTGAGTCAGGGGCTAAGATCGGTCATAGTCCATAAGAGGATTCATTAAGAATCCATCATCAATAGTTGTGAATGTTGCTATGCTTAATTTGATCTGCAGAAATTTTTATATATATGCCTGAGCCTTTTCTTACTAAGGTAACTCGCTGGTTTTGACTCGTAAGATTTATATAATCCAATTTGAATAAGAATGAAAACTGACAGAAGACTCAACTGCATATGCACGTGATTGCATGGAGAGGGGCCGAAGCTAATTAAATTTCTAGCTGCAAATGTACTCATTGTTTGTTGCTTAGAATTAATTACAGATTCCCTAAGAAACATATTTTATTTGAAGGCTTATCACCAGCATGCAAGGTTCATATTGCAGGACTCAGGTCAAGAAGAGACAAAGCAGGCAGTCTGACCTTGTCTTTTTTAAGTATACTCTAAATTGCCATAAAGTGATGCTGATCACAATTGTCCAGAGGGGACGTCTAATTATTTAATTGTTGGAGCAAATGTTGAACAAGAGATCGAGTAGATGAATCAAGAGGTTCTTGCCACAGCACAAAAGTTGGCTCTTTTCGCAGGCATACATATGCAACTAAATTTCCTAACCATATGGAAGGGCAGTTGATCTCTTTGTCAAATTGGTGACCTCTAATACTGTAATACTTCTAAGAAAAATCATTCCTGCACTACCAAATTGTAATTAATTGATGAAATTAATATGATATTTGGCATTAAGTGGGCAGGGGGAGGAAGGATATCGGCAGAATAACCTACCAAAATATTTGGCACGTCTCCAGACACTTCTTGGTTCTGTTTCAAATGTCGATGTTCATCCAATTGGCGCCTGTGTCGTCTTTTGATTCCATTTCTAAATAGAGTGCTTCCTGACCTTTTGGCTTCCACAGAAATGTAGGAGCCTTGTGAGGTCAGCAGATCTGTTTTCTTCTTGAAGTACCCTGCTGCCTGCGCCTGAACTAATGTACCACTAGAAAGCTTTAGCAATAATGAACTGATAATTGTTAACTTCCCCTTCGTTGCCCCTTCTTGTTACATGCTCTGAAGGAAAATTTGATGACATTCCACTAAATTACAGAATTCAATTCAATAATCCAATCCAATGATTCAACTATGACATGTCAAGGACATACAATGCATAAGAAGTCAAAATCAAAGATAAAAGTCCTTAGTAGTCAAAATCACTCATGTCAAGGACGTGAGTGATGCATACTGTGCAACATGCTCTGGTCCAATCTTCCTCAAGAGATAGGCTACTTTCACAGGAACTGAACATAGAGTAGTTATTTTTTCTTGGAATCACAAATAAGACTACTCAAACTGAGTCAATTCAAACAACATAACTGAAAAGCTATGTGAAACTTATCATCCCATAGTCAGCCTTGTACATGTATACTCTGCTCTAGTAAATAATGGACCTTTCATGAAAGTGTTAACTGGTTACACAATTTGGTTCTAGAAATTGTGAGTGATCTAGATAACATGAAACATTTTTAGACAAGGTAGCCATAACATTATCTAATCTGCTATTAACAACAACAACAACAACCCAGTATAATCCCACGTATGGGGTCTGGGGTAATCTGCTATTAAGTAAACAGGAAATGATGATAATAGAAGCAAATCATAGAGCATAGTATACCAAAGTGGAGGAGTACAACTGACGTTAACTATGAAGGTCAACACATGATTGATCTTAACGAAATGTTAATACTTTAAAATACCTGATCTTGAAGAAGCCGAGATCACAGCAACATCTTTAAGCTTCTTAATTTTTTCAATTACAAAGTCATCTTTTCCAGGGTCAATCACGATGTTCATCTCAAAGCATAAAAGTGCCTTTTCACATGCCTGCAAAAGTACAATTTACAGGTGGATATTGAGATAGGCTCACTATAAGCTGGCTATTATTATAAAATCTCTAGATTTTGATGCCATAAGATGCAAGGTACATAAATGTAATGCACAAAATAGCTAGCATCAAGTGAAATACATAGTTTATTTTTTGTCAGCAAGATGTTAAACATGCAATGGTTAAGTGCTTTACCGATCTAATTCCTACTATCACAAATTGTCCATACTATTCTAGAAACAGGAGAACTCATAGCTGAGGCGAAGGGACCAATTATAAGGAGATGTTTTCAGCAGTGACGTGTAATTCCTAGTTATGTAGCCTACGTAAAGAGATGTCCTCCAACAAGAGGCATAGAGATAACCGGAGTTTTGGGATTTTCGCTGAATGTCAGATCAAATAAATTTAGTTATTCCAACCCTGCTAGAACCTATTAAAAAGTCCACTTCTGGCTGATTTACAAACATATCCATAAGGGAAAAACATGATGACACAATGAGAACCTTTAAGCTGTGATTTTGGAACTAGTCCTTTACATGCACATAAATGAAGAACAAGAAACAGTACGAGCAGTACTTTAGTTTAGAATAACTCCGACCTTAACATGCCAGTAGCATACAATGAATTGTAGAGTAGAGATCAAAATCTGACAAAGTGAGCTTAAATTTGCTGCGAACTGCACATACTAGAAGTTTTATTCTGTGCCCATTTCCACATGTATCAAAATTTTGACAGAAATTTACCTTCTTCGCGATGGAACAAAAGCCATTTTCCAGTGAATGCTCAGCAAAAGTGAGCCACTCACTATATGAAACAAGAAGTCTCTGATCACTGGTGGCTTTTTGCTCTCTCATAAGCAATGCCTCATATCTCAAGGCCAAGCAACTCTGTGAATATCCAAATAGTCAAGAGTCACGCACTTGGAACAAAAAATAAGATATTAGTAATTCTTAACAAAAAAGACAAAAAAGAAAAATGGTTTAATAGAAGAAATTAAAACCATTGTCAGTTGTAACTTTTAAAAAGTTTCAAAGCATAGGATATGCCTAACACTTTGGATGTCGAATAACATTCAAGACACTGTCACATCTGATAAGTTTTGTAAGCATATCCGGCAAGTTCCAAACAGATGAACTTTGAACCACGTTTCTAACATCAAATAAACTTTCACGACTATGTACAATGACATTCAGTTGAAAACTACGTACACTAAACTCTTAAATGTCACACTCAGCCAAATTGTGATCCATAAATATGGCTATGAGTCATCAAATTGATCTCCTCTCCTTTGCTTCAAAGAATTTCAGCTTAAGCCATCAGGTATATAGTGGCGCTTAGCATTATTCCTTCATTACACTTATTGGAGAGTCAAATGGTTCGTGTTCCTAATATCGCTTCTACTAAGTAATTCATTTTCTCTATTTTTCCCCTAAAACAGTTTGCATATATATACAAAAGGAAGGATATATTTCCTTTACCGGTACAACCTAATACCACTTTCTCCAGCCAGCAACTAATCATTGTTCACATCTTTTGCTAGTCACCTTACCTCCTGCAACCACCACCAAATGCACCACCACTTCTACAGCTGTATAAGTTATCCGTAGTCTACTAAGTAATACATATTAAAGTGCATTCGAACACTAAATTTCGCCAAGAAAGCAACTTCTGAAGCAAAAAATCCCCATGACATATATAGTTCAAAGAGAATACAATTACCGAACACAAACACCAACAAAATTTCAGTAAGTCTTCTACTTATCACGAAATTTCAGCAAAATACATGGTTTAACGCATCACACTCTCTTTCACTATATGCATTTGTAGTGTCATCAACATCATCTTGCAAAAACAACTCTTATCTCCAAATAACTTTTTCTGCTAATAACTACTAATAATTTGCCAAATCAAAATAAAAAAGTACAAAAATTATGTATCAATTTAAACTCGATAAAGCCAAAGCTTTATACCTCAGTATCTCCAATTAGAGCAAAAACGCGTACTAGAAAATCGACGATCAGAAGCTTATGCTCCGTAGATTTTCCAGCGATTTCCTGAATAATGCAGAGAGATTCGTTTCTCATGAACTGTTTCAAAGCACGCACCACTACATCCAAGGATTTGAATTCGTTCGAAGCTAAAAAGGATTCGAGAACTTGAATAGTTCCTTCATTGAATCTGCACAAAAAACATGCTCAGATCAAGCGCATTTTACTGAATCAGAATGAAAATTATTGATAAATCCAAAATAGAGACAGAGAAAATGAGCACGGAACAAACCTCCGGCTTTCGATTTGGGATTGGAAAAGGGAGATCTGCTGCGAGACTGCAGTTGACATTTTCACGAGAAAGAAATGAGGAGCTGAAGATTTGAAACTGCGCTTATTTAAAGGCTTTTCGAATTTTGATTTTTCGTGCTCTTGGGTAAATCTCCAATAGCTCCTCCTAAAAAATTTTGTTATTAAATCTTTATTTTATTTGAAATATGTAAAAATATGTAGAACCTAAAAATTATTTAGATTTACCATAATTAAATCATTTTCTAAGCTCCAACTACGAAACTATCCTTTTCGAAAACTTGCTGAGATAAGAATTAAGTTTTGTGTGGAAAAAGAATTAGGGCTTGTTTGGCCATAAAAGAAAAAGATTACCTTTTTGTCAAAAAAGAAAAAGAAAAATCACTTTTTTCGTCCATAAAATTTTTCGATTTTACCTAATGATGAATTTCAAAATTTTTTGAAAATTAGATAAACTCCAAAAAAAGCTATTTTTCCAAATTTTTACTTCAGATCACTCACAAAAATTCAAAAACAATCCAAAATTATATTCATGTCCAAATACAACTCTAATTTTTAAATACTATTTTTATTTTTTTTAAATTATTTTTTTTCCTAAATTTTACAATTCTTATGTCGGAACGCCTAATTAAACTGATTCAAACTAAAATTTGATTTTGTAAGGTTGGGATAATCTATGAAGGTTGGTTGGATATCTTATTTGCTTTCTTCTGTATTTTCATTTGATTTATTTTCTTGACAACCGTTCTCTTATTATCCGTATATCCATTCAAAAACAAGAAAAAAAACAACTTTATTGCCTTTCTACTTACTCTTGTTATGAATAATATTAAAATATGGCTATATATACTATATTGTGTGTTAGGGTTGTACTTTTGTGCAAATCTCTTCATTATTTATAAGTGTCCTTCTTTGGTATGGCTAAGTCTTGCAAAAAAAAAAAAGGTTTATATAGTTGTTTGAGTTCTTTCTCTAAAAGTTAGCATCCTTTTCTTAGGGAATAAGGTTTATAGGAGGCCCTTATTCAATAAGAATTTTCGCAATTCTCTCTATATCTCTTCTGCCTAGTACGTCCTTTATGCATGTGTATTTATGGATCGTTTGGTAGGTTGTACTAAGTAAAATAATCCCTGTATAAAAATTTAATTTGTCCAATATAATGTTTGGTTGCTCAATTCAATTTATGCATACCTAATACATGGATTACTTATAATTCATAGGAGGGCTTAGCTAATACCAAGGAAACCAAGGGATTACTAATCCCTGTATTAACTATACCTGGATAAGACCCTAAAATTACTAAATCGCCCCTCAAACCCTTTTCCTAAATTTCTTTATATACAGAAAGAAGTATATTCAAGGGTATAATTGTAAAGAAGATTTTGTACAGTTTTAAACCAAACACAAGCTAATTTTTAATACAATGAACCAAACACTTGATAAAAAATAATTCCAGCACTACAATCCATGCATTACTAATACCTGCATTACTAATCCCTGCATTACTCGTGTTCATACCAAATGAACCAAACGTTTGGCACGGTCAAAACGTTTTGAATATCTTTTCACTCTTATACTAATTATTGTCCGGGGAGAGTAAGGTCCATATATTACTATCTCCAGACCCTATCCGTGGAATTACATTAGATTTATTATTGTTATTATTGTTATTGTAATATTTTTTCCAAAAATATATTCGTAGATGTTTATTTTGTTTCTTATTGACATTAAATTAGTTGCAGAAGTGCACAAACTCGATGTTACTAGTTTTGTTATTATCTAAGGTACTATTTTGTCAATTATTTGAATATTTGACCTTCCCACCTTTTAACTATTGCTATTCAAAATAATTCACTAAAAATAGGAGCACTCAAATTGAGTCAATTCAAACAACATAGGAGTAACTCAAAACAGCATAGTCAGCAAGCCTTGTATATGTATATTCTGCTCTAGTAAAGAATGGGACCTTTTCATGAAAATGTTATACACTCTTTTTACTTATAGAATTTTTTAACGCCCCGGATACCAGGTAGACATAATAACATTAAATATTTGATCAGCTATTAAATAAACAAAAAATGATTATGATAGAAGCAAATCAAAGTCTAGCACCTAACATCTTGTTTGTTGGGTTGTTACGTATCGTTTCATAATGTATCATATTGTATTGTATTGTATTGTATTTGTATTGTACTGTATCGTTTGATGAATACAATGTTTGGATAGATTGTATCGTTTGCTGTTATTTCATGATATCACGCACCAGCAAAACTTGCAATATTATAAAGCAAAATTATAATACGGGATAAAATTATTATATAAAAAGATATGGTAAATGATAAAATAAAATTATTTAATAATAATGAAGGGTGAGATGAGAGAAAAAGACAATGTAACGACATGATCACACTAAATCGATCGTTACATAAAGTGGTACATTTCGTCGTTATATAATGACTGATTTAACGATACGATACAATAAAATTTAAAAAACAATCAGAACAATATCATATTTAAAATAACAATACGATACAATACAGAAGGTAGCAACCATCCAAACAAGCTGTAAGCAATAGAATATTAATTTCAAGAGGAGGAAGCAAGTAGAGGGTGATGGCGAAGAGCGACCAAACTTGGCACATAAGGGATTGCAGTTGCATGAAAAGGCACATAACATAAACCCAACAGCTTTCCAGTTGCAACATCGAAAAACCCAACGTCTCTCTCCTCAAGTTGAATCACCAAAATCTCATCTGTAACAATTATAATGTGCACACATTCTAGTTCTAATTTATATGCAATACTAGGAGCAGCCATAGTCAACTCTTTATTCCACGAATTTAAGCTACTCAAATCATTCATATTATGGGCAACATATACCTCGATCAAGAGGGAGCAAATCGGACCATAACTTATGATCACCAAGCAAAGCCTTCCTCCCTTTTCTGCTATACTTATTACTTTTTTTTTTCGTCTTTCAAAAGGAACCACAATCATATCAAATTCTTCCTTAGTAACATCAAAACAAATGAGGGTTTTTGTCGTCTTACTTTCATATGTAAGATAATGGGTAGAAGTACAAGTCTTTGTGTACCAATATAATACCCCCTTTACATATGCAAATGTCTGAACTTCCGCAAGAATATGATGTAGAGTTTCTTTCAAAGACCTCCATAAATAGTCTTTTCCAATTGTGAAAATCGAAGGTTTAATCTTACCTGATTCTGCATTATCAAGAACAACCACCTTGTATTCAGTGACGGATTTACCTTTGAGAGTATATGTGCTGAAGCACCCATTATCTTTGGCCAAATTGTGTAATATATTCAAAGATAATATCTAAAAAAATTCAATAATTGACTATAAGCACCCGCTATGATTATGTTTAATCACTTAGATTTTGCACTAAAATAAGTGAAGCACCATGACCTATAAATTCTAGATCCGCCATTGCTTGTATTCGTACGAAAGTGGGCAAATTCCTAAGCCCACTGCAGAAGGATCATCATTCATATTCTTACCTGTTATACAAGTAGCAGTAGAATTCTTACAAAAAAGAAAAAGTAGCAGTAGAATAAAGCAGAATTAAGAAAGGCTCCGAGCCATAAAATTAACTTTTAGATTGGAGAAATGCAGACAAGTCCTTTAGGATACAACAAAACCTAATATATATATTGTAGAGTTTTATAGGATCACTTTATAGAGCTGAGTTCCAGTATTTGTAGACACACCTGTTAGTTTAAAATTTAAATTCTAAATAAATGAATATTTAGTAATAGAAATAAAATATGTCTACCCCACGCCTAAGCCCAAGTCGGTATCTTATAAAATTACCCTCTCACACACACATATATGGATGCAGGTAATATTAATTTAAGGACACTTTGTGAACTTAGGAACCGTTTGTCCATAAATAAAATTTCCTTTTTTTCAATTTTTTTTTTCAAAAATGTGTTTGTCTATTTTTGTAAGTTTTTGAAAATAAATCGAATATGAGTTTTTCAAAAACAAAAAAGTTTCAAAAAAAAAAAAATTCCACTAACAAAACTACAATATTTTTTTCAAGTGAAATGCATGTCTCAACACAATTTCAAATTCCAAATATTTTTTTTTAACTTAACTCCAAATGCTATTTTTTTCAAAAATTACAATTTTTATATCCAAACGCCTATATGGGCTTATGAAGTACGAATATAAATGAGCCTTTTCAGATCGACGTGGGATCCCGATAGATAGTACAAGTCTAACAATTACCTAGATATGTATTTGTTGGAGTTGTGACATGTTCTTTGGTGACAGGATTGAAGATATGGAAACGAGAATGATCGGTAGTAGACAAGAAACAAACGAAACCATTCACAGAATTGACCCTCATAATTCGCCTCAGTGGCATTAGTAACCATGTCTGGACCAATACATCTTTTGTTGTATATAAGTCTTTAGTCTTCAAATCTTGGAATGAATGGTTTTGATTACTGTGCCATTCTAAGGAAGAAACTGTGACATGAGAAATTTGATCATCAGCCAAAGTAATAACAAAAGACTGGCTCTTCCTTCTGAATGTGTCAACTGCGGAAAAATAAATTTAACAATAAATGGGTTCTACTTAAGTTTGAAAATCGAAAAGGTAGAAATATTACTATGTAAATACGAAGCGTATGATGTAAGAAATACCATATTTGTTTAATTTTTATTTAGTTCCTAAGGGCATCCCCGTGCACTAGTATTTTTTTTTTAAATTATTTAATTTTTTTCCTAAGGGGAAGCAATATATATATACACTAGTAGTTGTTAACATTACTAGGGGATGTGGATGGATGAGATACCTTCACCCTTTGCCCGAGGTCTCGATTCTAATACAGGTATTAAAGAAATTTCATGGGAGTGTTTTCCTCTTTAATGAGGCCTACACAAACGCGAATTCGGATTACTCGAGCCAGTGAGTGCTATAATAATTGTTGATGTTTTACGCCTGGATTAAGGTTATGAAAGAAGTACTAGAACAGATTCCCATGCCCATGTAAAAGAAGGTGAACCATTTAACACAGGTGACAATTGATATAGTCGGTGGATATAATTTTTATTAAGAAAATTTAAAATATAAAGAAATAAACACATAAAGAAGTAGGGAGATTCAATATATAATTTACATACATTAATGTTACATAATGTAACAATAAAAAATATATTACACACAGTAATTTTTTCGACGAAAGAATATGTAATTAACTCTCCTTGAACAAGAGTAGCTCCGTCACTGCTCCTAGTTTTGCATATCACGTAGAACTAAACTACCAGGAGCAGATTTAGGTTGTGCCAAGCGGTGTCACCTCACACCGCTTCGCCGGATAATTTTACAAAATATATTATAGGAGCAATGTGAAAAAATAAAATTTCACCTATATTATTTTAAAATGACGCCACATGGTTTTAAGTACTTAGTAGCTCACTGGCCAAGCACTGTATTTTTATTGTAAATGTCAAGTGATCGAACCTCGACATGTAAACATGTGTAAGCTTCTAAATAAAACCTAACTTTTTAATACTCTCAAGAAATCAATTGGTACTAAATATTTTGACGCTCTCGAAAATCATTTAAGTATATAAATGAATGTAAAATTATATTTTGGAAAAACTGTTTTTCATCTCTCTCATAATCTACGCCAACTTCGGTGGGTCATCAACCGTTATAAATTGTCTTGTTATTCTTTCGTTTATATTTCTCATTGATTTTTTTAAATATATTTGGTGTTTTCTTTATGAGTTGAATTCTATAATTTTATGAAAAGACTTTTTAATATGGTGACATTTTGGTAATTTATTCATCTATTTAATTTTTTAATAGTCACATCGCGTACCAAAAATTATGCGTACGCAATATATACGTCCATGAAAAAAGAATATATGAAGGAAATCAAACTTTCAAAACGTTAATCTTTTTGAAATATTGTCAAATATGGGGGGGG
>MCJB01045270.1:66593-77073 GCA_002018475.1 Nicotiana obtusifolia | reverse complement strand
GGGGGGGGGGGGGGGGTGTTGTTGAGGACTACCACATTCTCTTAAAAAATTTGGTATACCTATTTGACAAAAACTATTTTTTAGAGTATAGCTCCTCCATTTCAACTTGGTATGCCTTTTTGATGATGCACAGGTATTTAGCAAGAAATTGAAATGCTTTAATCTTCTAAGCATAAAGTGGATTCAGAAATATATTTCCAAATTCCATATTTTGATAGACCACATTATTTAGGGACACATTATAAAACCAGAAAGGGCGGTCCAAGATGAAAAGAGACATTTTAGAAGACTATAGTACAGTACACAAGAGTAGTAGCTTTTTCTGGTAGGACAAAGGATGCCACAAAGCACATAACAAGTTGATAAGGATCATATAAACATAACATTAGCATATGCTTCTCAAGGAGATTAATCATTCTGGCTCATCAGATACTTCAGGAGATAGCTAGAGAAAATAAGGAAAGAATGAAGCAGGACATTTCTGAACAGTTATGCCACAACAGCCGTGTAAGTGCTGAAAACATGCACAATCGAGAGCAGACTACAGTCTCAATTGTCATTACTCTCACCATAGGTTTGTCGTAAAACGGGAAGTTTTGCATTTGCCTCACAGCATTACTGGCAGCAGTTACCTCACTGAACACTACCCATGCTTGTCCTCTAAGTTTGGGAGTCTTCAGCGCCACTATATCCACAATCCTCCCATACTGAGAGAACAAGCAATAAAGCGACCTCTTTAGCTCTGCAAAAAAAGAAGAAATCATTAGCCTAAAGCAAAGGTCATACACCCACCCTTCTGGAAACAACCCACTAAAAAAACAATGTACGAACAAATAAAAAAAAAAAAAAATTTGAAAGGAAAATTGATGGAAGGAGATAAACGTAAAACTAATAATTGTATTCTTTATCAATTCTAGCATACAAAGACAAGCCAGAGGATGTTTGGCATTTTCAGTAATTAGAAAAGAGAATCGGTTCAAAATAGCTCCACATCAGGTATGTATAAAAAACTCCGGGCACACCATAAAACAGAAAATGGCATTTGAAAGCATAATGAGCGAAAGAAAAATAGACAACCAATCTGATGTAATTAGAAGACCATTTCTTGATGCAGTATTACATAAGAGTTACAAATTTCATTACTCGATAGAGCACCAACAGAGCAAATTCTTGAAGCTTCTCCTTGATAATTACATATCTTTTCTTGCCAAGTTTAACCCTCAGCGCAGACATTGTAATATAGGCTTTGTGACGAAAATTTTAAAAATTAAAAAGAAAACGATCACCACAAAGCTGGATGAAAGAGTATTTTGCCTGATGTTCATGAAAGGACTTTGAGGAGAGAAAAAAAAGAGAATATCATGCCGGATTCGTGAATGTTGCAAATCAAGTAGAAAAGAACAATAAGAATAAAAGGACAAGAAGCACATATAAACTACTTATCACACATCTTAAAGGGAACGAACCTGTAAATACCAAAATATTCAATTTATCAATGGCTAAACTAGTTCAGCAATACCAGATTATCGAAGCAAACCATAACCACATGCTTTGATATCACCCAACGATAATAAAACACATTACAGTTTGGAGAGCAGCAAGTTTTTAATCTTGTAGTCAAGAGACGGCAAATTCATTGAGCATAAATTGCTCAAATTACATTGTCTTTCAACTAATGCAATGACTAAACTAATATATTAACATCGTAATAACGAGAAGGCAGTGACAGTTTATATTGCATTCACTGTAAAACTATCAATAAGTCTAATTTAGAGTGTATAATACTTCTTATATTATAGAGTTCTAGTTAGTCCGCATCTACAATGGCAGAAATTTGTGTTTTAAACCTCACACCTATCCCCACCGCTAACATACTAAGGTTCAAAATTTCAGCTGAAATTTGCAGCTTTAAAAATTGCTGATTTCTTAACAAATGTACAATTTTGCTAAACCCTAGCTTAAATCTTGAAATAGTGAGAGAAAAAGGGCAAAATTTACCTTCTTTCTTGACTTTCTCATTTAAATTCTTAATATAAATAGTTTGATTCGGTGGTATGTCCCCTGTAAGCATCATTACTGGAGAAGCTTTCTCTAGCTGTATCACCTCCTGCTGTTTTTGTGATTTTGTGAATGTGCGCGAGAAAATTCGAAGAGAAGGAATACAATGTGGGTTGTGAATTTATTGGTCTGGAATGAACGGGTGGGCTTGAATTGTAGACCGGCCCGTAGAAAAAATCGATTCAGGTGGTCAAGGGAGGAATTTGCACAAATAGCCCTTTATAGACCACTATTTAAATTATATTCCCCTTTAACCTAACAGGCTAAATTGTCAGCAAAAAACAATATATACCGAACTTCTAATACTCTCTATTTCTATCTGCAAAAGCGTGGCATAAGATGAGATTAAATGGAGTAAAATGATCAGTAAAAGACTCATATAATTGATTCCAATTTATTTGTAACTGAGTATAATTGTTATTGGAGTATAATGACACAATTTAAAGAATGGCCATAAAAAGTTCATACAATAAAATAATTTGTCAATGGGTGCTTTACTCGCATTTTATCACACAAAACTTTATATTGATGGACCAAATCGAGTTAAATTATGCGCTAATAATGTAAAATTACTTTAATACTAACAATGCAATTTAATTGTTTTAGTAGATTGTTCTTCTATTTATTCGAGTCATCATATTAGATGCTTGGCACGAAGAGTTACATTTTATTTTAGGTTAACTTGATCTGACAATATTAATATTGGAGTTGCTATATAAATAGTCGGCCATATATATATATATATATATATATATAAAATACATCCTCAAGATATTTTTAGTTTTAAAGATTAGGTTGGCAGATATTTGAGTTAATTCTTCATAAATGTTTTACAATGAAAATGATATCGGGTAGCCATTTTTAAGCATGTTGTTTAAAATATATCCACAATTTATAATTTATTTAAAGAGCCAATTTTGCTCAAACTTCATGACATGCCGTCCTAGAGTTTAAACCTCTAAATTCGAATTTCAAGACATTGTGTACTAAAGTTCGAACATTGTGTCCAAAAGTTCGAATCTTATGTCCTGAATTTTAAATTAGTAACTGGGAAATTCATGAAACTAAGTCCTGAATTTGGATGAAATAGTTCATTTTTAAGTATATTGTAAATTATGAATATATTATAACTAGCGGGCTTAAAAGTGACTATTGCTGCACTTCGCCTATTTTATGCTGCTAGTTTACAAAGCATAAACTCGAGTAAGAATTTTCAGAAACCACTATTGTTTAGTGGATATTAACTTCCTATAGTTACCATATACATAAATACTTCCTATAACTACTATTCAGTTGTTACGGTAATGTATCCGCACTGTTGTATTCATGAATACAACAGCAAAAAGCGCATAAAATGGGTATTCCAGCTGTACACGCATGTAATCACATGTATTCACGTTGTTGTATTCATGAATACAGCAGCAAAAAGCGCCTAAAATCATACAGTCTAGCTGTACGCGCATGTATTCACGTGTATTAGCGGCATGTATTCATGAATACAATAATAGCAATCACCTTAAAAATAGGAACGTCCAGCTGTTTAATAACGAAAATAGTATCAATTAGCATGATACATTCCCAATATAACTCAACAAAAACAATTATAATATGCCTTGTTATCAACCCAATTAACTAGAATGATTTTTCAGCTGTATATAACTGTTGTATTTAACCTTTGAATTTGGTGCGTTTCAGTTTTCTTTTTACTGTTGCATTCATTATATTCAATCTTTGTATTTATTGTACTTGTTATTCAATATTTAGTGTATTCAAATATATTTGCATTAACAATATTTTAGTTATTCCTAATACATGTTATTACTGATGTATTCAGTATATTTCATTAGTTGTATTCATTGTATTTCTATTTCTATTCAATGTATTTCACTATATTATGTTATATTTTAATGTTTGTATTCAATATATTTCAATGTTTATCTCCGACATTCATGCATGAATACGCGTGTCAACTGTATTGAAAAAATACAAACCTTCGAAATACATAAATAAAAGCAAAAATAATATAATTATATGGTATTTAGTGAATTTGTACACAATATAATGTATTTGTATCACTGTACGCGACTAAATAGCAAATAAGAGCCGAAAGTTCGCCGGAGATAGTATCTTTCGCCCAAATAAAATATTGTATATATTGTATTAAAACTAAAAATGAAGACGAACAAAAACCCCAACCCTCGAATCTTTTCCGGCATAAAAAATATTACAGTACAAATTTATTATAAATATCCGGCATAAAAACTAAGCAGCACAAATCCATTACAATAGAAACGAGTCCAACAATGTTTTGATTCAGCTTTTCGAGAGTCGATGCTCTCTGATAAACCTCAAACAATGCGAACGCTCTTTTTGACAATTTTCTTTGAATCATGTCCTTATTTTAATCAGTTTGAGCAAAATTAAGATCTGGCAATCATGTTCAGCGATTCCATTATTCGGCCACATGAGAAGATTGTGTTTGAAGAGAGATAAGGAAGAGAGTTTGAAGAAAATTTTTTACTGATATTTTGAAAGAAAATCGTGTGTTAACTGAAATAAAAAGAGAGAAAAAATATAAATAAGCATATTTCACGCTTTAATGCTAGGATATATTTCAAATAACTATTTTTCTATAAAATATAAAAAATAGTTATAAAAAATAATATTTAAAAATAATTTTAATTTATAATAAATAGGATATATACTTCTACTATAAGAGGTAAAATTTCCCATAAACATCTTGTAATGAAAACGTTTATAGCTAATTCGAGCTAATTATCAGCATCTATGGCCCAGCTCCTAAATGGACCTTAAAATTGGGCTTACCCACACTTTCCTGTTACATGACCAAAATACCCTCTTAGAATTTTCAAATTTCCAAAACCCATCAAATGCAACAGCAACACTGAACACTGGAAGCTTTCGTCCCCTAAACCCTCAAGCTCCAAAACCCTGAGGAAATGCTCCGATCAATTCTCCGAACAGCCGCTACGGCGGCGAAATCCCACCCCACCACCTCCGACATCCTCATGCCCGCTGCAATCTCAGCACCTTCCAAACTCTCTTCTTCTAGAACATTCGCAAAAGGCCCACACCCGAACAAACCCAATTTCAGACCCGACATAAAACCCGACAATGCCGCTACAGGATCCAAAGGCGCTGAATCGCTCAATAAGGATCTTCGTGCACGCGCTCTCAAAGAAGACGAGAAGGATGAATCCCTTAATATTGGTCCAAATGGTCGTCCATTGTTCACTTCCGCAGCTTCTATTTCACAACTCACCAAAAAAGACACGTGTACTTATATGAAATTCAGGTACATTTAGCTGAAACTGTATACTTTTGATATGTGTTTATACTAAATTGCTTCCAATTATAACAAGGATTTAAGTTATATACACTGCAATTGCTTTTACGCTGTAAATGAATTTTAACTTGTGATAGCAGGTTAGGTACCATTTAATCATACTAGCAATTAGTGCTTATGAAGATATTTACATGTAATTACCTAATAAGTAACCTGATTGTGTTAGTATTTTACACAGAGTCAATGCATAAAACTTAAAATCTTGTAACAAAAGTATACTAGGTGCAGTGGTACTTGTCACATGTGGAATTAAAGTTTTGGATTCACTTTGTAAATTGTAAGTAAGTTGGCTTATATTTGTACTAATGAAAAGGGTTGTTTTAGGAGGGAGGAGCTGGAAAGTCTTTTGCCAGAAGGATTACCAATTGGGATGTTGAAGGAATTTGGTGACTCAATGAGAGATGCATTGCTGATACGGCAGAGTTTTCTGGATCTTCGAGATAATTTTAGAAGTATTGTTGATCCTACAGTGCAGTCTAATGCTAAAGGTGCCTTCTTTGTCTTTTTGGTGTACATTTGTTCAAGGGTTTATTATCTGTCTTCCTGAATTATGATTGAGGAGAGTTGTATTTGTAAGGGCTGATGCGTAATTTAGATTAATAGAGTATGGACTTTTACGTTTGTAGAATTCGTAGTTTGCTTTTAAATATTTAGTATTGAATAATGGACCAAAATAGACCAGAATGGTTACACAGGATTTGTATAGCTGAACCCAACTAGTTTCAGATCGAGGCATAGTTGATTGATTGAGCGAATTTAGTTTTCGCAAGTTTGTTAATTAAACTGTCACCGTTCCAAATTTTTTGATTTACTTTCAGTACTAAGTGTTTAGTGGAAGGTTACTGACTGAAGATGTTAAATTGAAGATATTTGCATCAACTCGTAAGGATACCTTCGGCAGTATAAACTTCTTAAGAAATCAGAATCAGATGGTTGCACAAGATGGTTTTATGTGATGGAAAAATTCACTTTGAAGTCTTTTGTTCCTTTAGTATGGAGATTGTTTGATGACTTGATCTACCAAGAACCTACCTTTCCACATTGCTTTTCACATTTTTCAAATTGGCTGCTTTTCCTTTTCTTTTTTCTTAATGTTGGAACAAAATTCAATGTCCTCAAATTTGGAAAAGAGTACACGAGTAGGAATTTACATCACAGTGATCACTTGTAATTTTTCTCTTTCTCAATGTCTGCATTATTCTACAACTAAAACTGCCATTATGCCCCTTCTTTTGCTGCCTGCACTGCTTACTGAAGCGTCAAAACGTACTTGATTTCTGTCATTTCGGAGCTAAAACTGAGTCTCTGTCATGGACTCATAGATCATGTTGCAGAATAAAACTGCCCTTATAGTTACCAGATATCATGTTTTCCCTTAATAAACTATACACATTAGCTTCAGTTGCTTTTCTCACTTCTCTAGTCCTTGGACTTATTTTCTTCCCCTTATTGAAATCCTCCTTAAAGTTGTCAAAAGACTATGCAGAGACCTAGTGACAGGTGATGCTGATGTCATTCAACTGGTTTATATATCTGAACAGCGACTCACCATTAGGAGAAATAATTCACGATGTTCCTCAACTTGCAGGTCACAAAGCTCGAAAGCAAGTTGTACTAGATGGGCCTGTAAGTTCTGGAAAGAGTATTGCCCTTGCAATGCTTGTTCATTGGGCACGTGATGAAGGTTGGCTAGTCCTTTACGTTCCAAAAGGCCGAGAATGGACTCATGGAGGCTTTTTCTATAAAAATCCTAAAACAGGATTATGGGATACTCCTGTGCAAGCAGCAAATATTCTCCAGGCAAGAATGCTGTAATTTTTCTAATATACGAGAAGGCAAGAATGCTGTAATTTTTCTAATATACGAGACTTATGTGGTAATTAATATTATCTTACCTCATCGATAGTTATGTAACTAAAATTGAACCCAATTTCTCTATGCTTGTTGTTTCAAATATTAGCTTGCGAAATGCTGAAACAGTTTTAGTTAAGTCCATGAGGAAGTGGAAAAAGATCTTCTAGTAGGCTATATTTGGAAATTGTTTAACTTGGCACTGCTATGTACACACAGTTGGTCTTGATATGCTGCTTTGGAAAAAGAATGCAAAGTTGTTACTTCAGTGTCATGTAGCAAATATGGAGAAAAATATCTGCATGTTTTCTCGTGACTTTACTATTGCGCTATCTCCTCTATCAAGTGCTTGAGTTGATTGTGCTAAGAATATCTTCCCTTTTTGTCCAATTCCGTACACATGAAGGTTGTGAAAAACTTAAAGTGTAATACATGTGCAGGTCTACCATAACTTTTATACTCAAACAAAATAAATTTGATACTATATTGGCATTATATTATCTTGAACTAGTTTCTAAAGAGAGTGTAATTTCCTCTATTGATTGAATTTGTTTACAAGTCTAAGAATCAAATTTTGGCATACTTTTAATTCCTCTCTCTCTTCTCAATTCAGGACTTTTTGAAGTATAATAAGGATCACCTCCAAAGGTTGCCCTGCAAAATTTTTGAACCTATTCCATTGGGAGAGGGAGCCGGTGTTGGATGGATGAAGGGTGCTGATGTGGTACAAATACCAGAAGATTATACTCTGCTTGACCTGGTTCAAGTCGGACTTAGTTCCACGCACGCTGCTGTTGGGGTGGTAGTTCGTTTAAGGGAAGAATTATCACTTGTGAAGGACGTGCCTGTTCTTATTGCAGTTGATCAAGTGAGAAAAAAATTCTCTTCACTGTGATTGTGTCTCTTGTCTCTTCCCTTTGAATCATTCCCGGGATAGGGCTAATTTCTTTTTTTAATTGATATTGATCACACTTCCTTTTTCCTGATTTGTCTTTTGTTAATTGACAGTACAACAGTTGGTTCACGTTCAGCGAGTATGAGGAGCCAGTAACTGTTCGGTCTTGCCGACCTATTCATGCTAAGGAACTTGCAACTGTAAGATGTGCTTGAAGTGTTCTAGACTGTTGCTTCATTAATTATATACACAGTTCTCCTGCCTTCATTTTCTTCGCGATCAGTTTATTATGATTTTTGAGCAACGAGACACTGTGTTTAATGTAAAGATGTTAGGCTGCTTAATTGGATCTAGGATGTCCTTGGTTCAAGTTTATATCGTGTGGGCATCCTTTTTCTGATTCCACATTTTTCGATCATTTTGGTTTGGAACTATGAGAACATAAAAACTGAATGTTAAGAAGAAAGTTTGGTGGAATATCTGGGAAATTGTGTTCAATAATATCTAAGCTCTATGGACTTATTTTGATCTAGAGCAATCCTGTTCTTGTGTCTGGAGCATCCATGGAAGCTTTAATGCAAAATCCTAGTGTCATAACTTATCTTTTGCATAATTTGGGCTGGTTTATAAAGATCATCTGTCACATATAGTAATGTGAAATGACATCTAAAAGTATTTATCTATGCTGTGTATCTGAGTATTAACTTGACATACTTTCCAACTGATTCACATGCATACAATGTTGATAAAGTCTGTCGTAAAAAAATTATTACATAGAATTTGAGGGCATGAGAAACTCTCTCTTTCTTTCTCAAGCATGTTTAATGCTGCTGATATTAATAAAACTCGAGTTCACAAGTCTTTAAGACTAGAACAACTTCGATAACTTTAATTAGATCGTGAAGTGGTAAAAGCTAGTGAACTACATTAGATCGTGAAGTGGTAAAAGCTAGTGAACTACTGTAACCATGAAAATGCAGCACTTATTCGAGACCGAAGGCAAATCTTTCTGTGACATAATGCCTGTAGTGCCATCCTTGTGGTTGAACATATTGAAAATGAGAGTTTTTAATGTGATTATATGCTCTTTCTATTCTGAATTATTAGGATTTGCTTTTAGTGTGGATAATGTTTTGAAAGGAAATGGATGGCTGAGGAAAAGCAAAAAATGATGTTTGGAAGTCCCCGTTTGCCCCATGTTATTGATTCGGAAGGGGTGAAGCAAAGATCTCTCCCAAGTCATGAGAGGACTGTTTTGCTGACAGCAGCTCTGAACCGCTTGTACATTCGATGCTAGAGGCTACACGACAATGAATAGATTGCCAAGGTCTATTTTTTGGAGCTTGGTGCCTTTGTTGGCCTGACATTACCTTCAATTTTTTGGTGGCACAGTGGCACCATCATGTAGCTAACTAGCTATTGTTAAGTTACACTGATTCACCAAAAATAAGAACCAGCAAATAGATACTCCATGTTCTGGATCTTATCAGTGTTTTAGAGGCTCTTAGCCTTTCTCAGCTCAATATGCCTTCAAATCTATCGTGCACTGATAAATTTATGTTGGTTTATTTTTTTAAAAACTGTAAGAGCAAGAATTGGAAGCAAATTAGCTATCATCTTTATCCTGTTGCGCCAGAAATTCTGACATGTAATCTTATGGATTGCCTCGTTCCAATAATTTCGATACACTTTACTACTAAAACTTCTTGGTTAACTGCAAGAGATTTAATTGTTGATAAACAACTAAGGATGCATCTGATTTTTGTTTGTCATGGCTGTGAAAAATCTTAATGAATTGTTACATTTTCTTAAAATTCTCTTCTTACTGTAGCTTACTTGTTTAAGTGTGGTTACTGATAGAGTCCCATCATATGCAGGTGAATGCATTTAGGTCTATGATTCACGACAATATGATGGTGGGTGCTTTCTCGCATTCAACTGCTGTAGGGAAGCTGCGTAAAGACTTACCAGATGTTCCTGCAGATGCTCGCATCAACTTCCCACGATATAGTGTGGATGAAGCTGCGGCTGTTTGTCATTACTACCTTAGGTAAGCTCATAGCTTGTATAACCTAAGAAAGAGTGAATACTAAGGATACTCGATCAAAAAGAATAGAAGGGTGAATACTGAGGATCCTGTTCTCCATTCACTCACGTAAATACTGAAGAAAAGACAACTTAACAAAAAAGAGGGAAAAGAAAAAGGAGAACACTTGAATTGTTAACAAGGAGAAAAGGAGTGAACAATTGATTTATCCAAAAAGAAAAAGGGGTAGAGTGGGCACACTTTTACTGTGCTTGGATTGGCA
>MCJB01045270.1:53733-64387 GCA_002018475.1 Nicotiana obtusifolia | reverse complement strand
GGGGGGGGGGGGGTTGGAAGCACCTTTCCATAGGAGGGAAAGTCAGTAAAAGTCTTTTTTTTCCTCCTATAAACATATTAGTCATAACTAGAGAAAACACATAGAAATAGCCATATCCTGTGTGGAAGATTCCTAATAGAGCTTATGTTGGTTTTAGCAGAAGAGATGTAATTCATCTCAAGCCCATGTAAGGCGGACAGTCATAGTGATTTTTCCTCCCTTAAAACTGAGTTCACTTGCTCTTTTTCTTTTTTCCCTTATAACAATAGTGTCTGGGACAACTTGTGCATCTCGACTATTCCACCGGGTCCCTGCTACCTCCCACTAGCACATGTATCATATAATTCTACCTCGACTAGTTCAGTTGCTTATACCGTAATATACCTCAGCTACTATGGAATTGTCTTTGTAGATGGTGCAGGATCTCTTGAAGGCAGAACCTTTCATCTTGAGATCAGCCTCTTTGCCTTCACCAAGTCCATCACCAAGGAATATATCAAACTCTAGTGTAGTAAATGTATTTAGAGTCCTATTCACACTGAACATCAACTCCTTCTCTTCAGTATCATTTACCATAAAGCCTTGCCATGATCCTTTCTACAAGAAAGACAGAAAGAAATAGCATCAAACTACATATTAGATTCAAAGTAATAAATGGAAAGAGATTAAGAAGATAAACAAGCATACAAAAATCTCTTTCCTTGGTTAAGAGATGATGTCAATGCATTAAGATTCTTCAAAAACTCAGAATATAAGTTTCTACATGGTTATCACAAAAAAAAAAAAAGAAAAAAAAGAAGGTGACTATGTAACCCTCTTCCGTAAGATGCATTCCTTAGAGGTTAGAAGTCTAACTTGCACCACTTTCTTTCCCTTTAACCTGTCTTAACAATCTGACACATTATTTTCTACAAGGAACTCTCGTGCAGATCATTCGCCAAATACAGTTATACCTCGAATGACCTCTTCAAACATCTCTAGCCGCAGAATGTCTATAGAAGTTTGGATACCTCTGAAAATTTTGTCAAATGATCAGCTCAAAAAATAGCACGTGCCAACAATAAATATCAACTGCTAGAAAGATTGCAGTTCCAGTGTTGGGGAAAAGACCATCAATACTGATTTTTCTTCCTCGATCAATACTGAACTTGACCAGCTTAAAAATGGAAAAATAAGCAATCTTCAGTAGCGCAATAGGGCTTTGGTTCAGTGATAAGGACGCAATACTTGAAGTCTGGGTTAGGCACACGTTGCGAAACTGACTGAAGCATGGTATTAAGTGAGAGTAGGGCAGAGGGGCGCGCTCATACTCCACCTACTTCCAAAGCTTGTGAGCACAATCGGGGTTGGGCTAGATTTCTCGGTTATTAAAAAGAATTGTTATATTAACTGATCTTCAGTAATCCGGACAACTACATTCACAGAATAAATATATTTATAGCTCATCCAGATTCATGTGGCCGTCCAAACAAACTTGATTTCTCTTTTCAGTAAGAAAACAAACAACGAATGGGAAAACCCATTGCTTTATTGACATACCTCCGGTAAGTTTAATTTCTGCTCACTTGATTAGCTTCTAAGGGGTCGTTTGGTATAATGGATAAGCAAAAATAATCCTAGGATAAAAATTTAGTACCGTCTTATCCCTTGTTTAGTTACTATTCTTGGGATAAGTTATCCCAGGAATAAAAATAGTACCGGGATAACTTATACCTGCCAGGAGGTGGAATAGTAATCTGAGGATAAGTTATACCAGGATAAAACAGTAAAATTTTCAATCTCAGGATTAATATAACATACCAAATAATCAATAAGAAATAATACTAGCATAACCAATTCCAGCATAACTTTTCTTCAAACCAAACAACCCCTAATAGAGTCAATAACAAGCACCATTAACATTAAAACTCTCAATTTCCATTTGCACATAGAAAGGAGCTTCCTTTTAGTAATTAATTAATTAATTCTTCCTAAATTAAGCAGCTAAAACATGATCAACAAATTAGAGGTAGCAACAGGGAAAACTTACAACTAATGGAACTAAGCGAATGAGGGTATTATCAGATGCATCAAGAATTAGTTTCAGACTATGAGCTGATGAATCAGACGATTGGCCACGGTCAACTCTGAAGAACAAATTGCCAAAAGAATCGGTGAATTGGATATTTCCAGCATCCCAAAAAGCCTTGTGTTTCTTCCATACAAAAAGATCAAATGGGAATTCCGCATTCGGCGGCCACTCATCCGGCGTGGTAGTACTTCCCATTAACCAGCTTAATTAAATCTTGTATATGGAAGAAAACTCCAGTAAAGAATCAATTTTGTGTTATAATTGTACTGAAGAGCTGGAAATTTTAGAGATGGTGGTGGAAATGCCTGGCGATCGCACGCTTTTGGTTGGAAGAATTTAACTTTTTAAAATTCTTTTGTCACTGGAGTGGAGCAGGGTCAGAACATGTCTGGTACCAAGCATCTTTGGCTTGTATAAGCGTTTTGGTCAAATTTCTAAACTTGGTGTTTTGTGTGAGAAGCTCTTTGCCTATTAATTTGAAAAATATTTTTAAATTGTAATTAGTATTTAGTCAAGTTTTTGAAACTGTTTTTAAGTATATTTTTTTCAAAAGTGCTTCTCAAAAAAGCGATTTGGGAGAGAAGTTATTTTTTTTTATTTCTCAAAAAATGATTCTGCTTCTCCTCAAAAACACTCTTTTTCTATCTAAACACATGGTCTAACGCCGTATTTTAGCCAAAAGTACTTTCGTTAAAAAAAAATACTTTTGGCAAAAAAAAAAAGCTTGGCCAAACAGTGTATAAATAACAATATTTTGGCAAAAAAAATAAGACTAAAAATATTTGCAAGCTACAAGATTAAGGGTGTGTTTGGTATGACGTAAAATATTTTTTCATTTTTCACTGTTTGGTTGCATAAAATAGTTTGGAAAATATTTTCTTGGATATCACATTTTCCTGAAATTGAAGGAAAATGACTTACCTAGAAAAAGTTAGGAAAATATTTTCTAAAAACTCCACCTACCCTATCGTCTAATCCAACCCCCCTCCAACGTTAATTTTCTATTTTTTTCGTTTTTTTCCGCCACCCTCCCATCCCCTACTCCCCTCCCGCATTTTTTTTAATTTTTTGTTTTCAGTTTTTTTTTCCTGCACCCTCGCCCACACCCTTACCCGCATTTTTTTTTTTAATTTTCTATTTCCTATTTTTTTTGTTTTTCTGCATCACCCCACCCCACCCTCCCTCACAATTTTTTTTTATTTTCAGTTCTGGATTTTTCATTTTTCAGTTTACAAGTTCAAAATTTTACGAGTTTCAAAGTTATGAGTTCGGAGGTTTATGTGTTTGGAAGTTTGCGTTAGAAATTATAGAGTTAAGTTTAGCGGTTCAGAAGTTTATGAAATTTGTGGGTTCGGAAGGTTGTTGGTTTGAAAGTTTATGGCGTCATGTTTATTGTATCTAAATTATTTATGAATACTCGTGAGAAGTTATTTTACTTAATTTGCGTACCAAATATTAGAAAATAATTAAGATTACTACTTGTTTTCTTGGAAAATATTTTCCACGGAAAACATTTTTCATTATACCAAACACACCCTAAAAGTCTAAATTAACCAATAGTTATTATAAGCTGTTACTATTATTTATACGAAACGATAGCTGCTTGTAATACACTAAATTAGAGCGAGAAAAGTAGTGATATTTTCCTTCACATAATAATCAATTTCATTGAAGAAATATTAGCAAGCTACTCTTTTCATTTTTATTTTTTTTAATGCTTGATCTCTAGCACAATCGTAAATAAAAGACATATTTTGCAAATATAAATGCAAAATATAAATGCCAGCACTTTTTTTAAAAAATCAATAAATTTTTAAAGACAAAAACATACTATGATTTAGTAATTATGTGAAAATTAAAGTTAATTTATCAAATTATTAGTTTGGTTAGAAAAATTATTATACTTTTGGTTTAGTTAGAAATATTCTTTATCTTTTTGTTTTGGTTAGAACTCAAATAAAAAAGTAAATCTCACCCGTCCATTCTCTGAATACATTAAGCTTTGTATAACTCTACTATTTTTGTTGGTTGTAGCAAAAAATTTACTTTATTTCAACACCATAAATTCCAATTTTTATGAAAGTAGATATCTTTGTGACTTGATAGATTAAAATTTTATCTGAAACTATATTACAAACTTTCAATCTCCCATTCTTCAAGTAGAGAGGTGTGTTCTACACATTGACCAAAATTTTCACTTATAAAATTTTAAATATAAAGATATAAAATTCAAAATATAATAAAGTAAATACTAAAAAGTCAAGAAAATTCAACAAAGTACATACACGTAAAATTTCACGTCAGGAATAGAGGCCGTTAAGGATGTACTTGCTTTTCCTTTTTTTCGTCGAGATTGGATTTGCTCGATCGACAAAAAAGAAGAGTAGCCTTCATTCATTTATTTCTTCCCCGTCGACCACGACGACTGAAACGACGCGAAAAATTCAGACCCGTAAGAAGAAGGGCCGGTGGGGGGCATTTTTTGATCTATCTACAAAGTGCAATTCCGCTCGTAACATGTTTTCTCCATTCTTACTTCTACTCTTTCCGTCGTAAAAAAAATGTGAAATTCATAGTAATTTACGGTTCAAGGAATATATTTACAACCTTGATTGTTTATTATAATTATCATCAATTAAAGCTCCCTTATGATTGAAGATTATAAAAAAGTTTTTTCCTAACAATTGTAAAACATTATACAAAAAAATTAAAAGGTAAAAACAAAACTTTTAATACTAGTATAATATTAGATAAAAAAAAATTAACGGATAAAATTATTCAACTTCAAATAGTAAAGTTGATTCTTTTTTTCCAATAAAGAAATTCCTCAGGTCGCCTATTTCCTTTACACATGCCACCAGCTTATTAAATATAGAAGAATCTACTCATAGCCGCGAAAAAAAATAAAAAAGTACTACTCACAAACACAATATCATACTCAAAAGGAGCTGGCGAAACATCGCCGGGGACTTTCTTTCCGACAATGGCTGCCGTCGCCGAGAGTTCTTCAGTTCAGTCGAAGGAAGACAAGCCCGTTATTGTTAGGGTTAAGAGAAAAGTTTTCCAGTCTCGCGTCGACGCTTTCTGTGTGTTTCTAGGGTTTTAACAGTCATCTCCTTTGCTATTTTCAGTCTATTTGGAAGCTTAAATTTCAATTATTCTAACTGTGTTTCACTGACAGGGCTCGAAATCAACGAGAGGCCATTGAAACGACCGTTGCTTGATTTTGAGAAGCTTTCAATTTCTGATTCTTCAAGTAGAGGTGAGTTAAATATTTTGACGGTTAACACTTCTAATTTTTAGTATGATAATTCGGACATTGATTTTCTTAGTTAAGAAATCAAGAAAATCATAGAATTTATGTATCTATAAGCTACTTTTATAGTTAAAAGTATTCAGAAAAAAATGTTTAGTTTTTGATGTGTTGATTAGGCGCATGTTGCGGGTTCAAACCATACACAGATAAAAGCTTAGTATTTAAGTGGAGAAGGATAGAGGGCTATGGGCAGGGGAATTGTCAATGAGTTTCGAGTTGCGCATCACTAGCCTTGGGGATTTCTCGGTTATCAGGCAAAAATTATGTGAGAAATGTTTGATAAGATTTGTAGGTAGAAGAAGCTGGTTGATGGAGGTATTTCTGATTGAATGTTATTCACATATCTGTGTATATAACATTAATTGGTTACTTTGTGGATTCCTGATGTCGATTGTAGTTGAAGGTGCAAGAAATGCAGTTTGTATGGTTGTGACAGACCAGGTCTTGTTTTTTTTTTTTTTACTACAATGTACTAATAATTATTTTCAGTGGAGGAATTGAAGAGCAGAAAGGTTCTTGTGCGGCATGTGGAGACAGTAACTAGCTCAGAGGTTACTGTTGATATCCTGAAGTCATTTGCGGTTAGTTCCACATTTTTCTCTTTTGCACATCGTATTTTTGAGTAATATGCTTGAAGTATGAGAATTTGTGACACTTGCATTTTCGAGACATAACCTTTAGAAGGGTCTAATAGCTGCTTTTTAGCAGTCGGCTCCAGTAGATGCTTCGGAAGTCAAAGATAAAGCTGAGATAAGGCGAAGTTTTAGGGCAGAAAATGTAAGCTCTTTCTTGATTTACTTACAGACACGTGACCAAATATATAAGAAATCCGTGTCAACCGGAGCTTCAGCTTAATGTGATTAATGTGGTATGTGCAGAAACAAGATCAACTACTTGCCAAGGCTAAGCAAAAGCAAGAGGTAAAATCAGAGTTTGATCCCATCATATCTTCTTATAGAATAATGGAATATTTGTTCAGTGTTGTCAAAGGCGCGTTTAAGCCCTGAAGCGAGGCTCAAAAACGTTGAGCGCTTCGCCTCGCTTTGGGGCGCTTCAGTGTCGCATCAAGGCTCTAAGGCATACTTTTCCTTGCCAATGAGTGTAATGCTGAAAAGGCGACACTAAACAATTGATATTTCATTTTATCGTAATTCTTTTTCAATTTTTTGTCTGTATATGAATTATTCATGCTTATAATTATTGGTATATTTTTACTTTTTCTCCGGTTGCGCCTTTTTCATTAAAGCCCACACTTTATATGCGCTTTGCGCTTAAAGCCCCAACAAACCTTGGGGCGTTTTGCGCTTTTCGCCTTTGATAACACTGCATTTGTTTCACTGTTATTACCGACGATGGTTATACATAATTTTCAGTTACGTGTAATTGGTTATTCTAGGTACATTTTATGGATGGAATCTTGCCTTTCGTAGTAGCTAATAACATTTTTCACCACGCAGGATGTAACTTGCTATTCTATGCTTTATTGTGGAAAACTTTTTTCTTTTTCCCTTTTTATCTTTTGTATTTATTTCTAGTGGGGGAAGTGATTATGTCAACGGAGAAACAATCACATTGGAATTAAAAAAAAAATTACTTGAAGTGGTTTAGTTTGCTAGTAAGCGAAATAATACTAACTTACATTCTTAAATACCATTTGATTCTAGCATTCAGAATGAGAATTTGGAAAACAAAAGGAAGGAAAGATGATTATAAGTTGCCCAAGATGTTGAGAGGTACTTGAACCGATCTGGTTATGTTAAGGAAACAAAACCATCTATAAGAACAATTTGCATGGATATATGCCTGAACAAAATAAGCAAGTGAAACTACTATTATTCATTTCTATCTGATATATTTGTGTTGACTAAGGGAAGAAAAACAGAAAATATTGTGTATGTGGAACAATTGAGGAAGAAAAACTTTTTCGTTTAATCACCTATGGAAAAGGATTTAAACATTTTTTTAGTTTATTATAGTGCGGTCAAAACTTGAATGCCTACTTTCAAATGAATCTTTTAAACTTTTTAACTCTGCACCTGCAGGTGAATGTTTGCTAAATCTAGCTTATGAAGGTGTATTGCTAGTTAAGCAAAGTCCATATCTAATTTGCTAGTGGTATTGCATTCTAGGAGTTTGTAATTGAATTCAATGATTCGTATTGGGTTATGAAGTTTGTGCCTGAAGCATCACTCTTGCCTTTTGTGTATTACAGCATTATCAAAATTGATTCATGCTATTAATCTTCTGGTTTCAAGTGGGTTTTGAATACTTTAATAGTAATTCTTGTTTTACTAGAGTTACTTTTATTTCCTCCTAATTGGATGTTTCAAGGTTTTTTACAGTTTAACTTATCATGCTCTTTCCTCTTTTAGGATTTGTCAAAAAATGCCCGGTTTGAGCAAATATGGAAAAGCAGAAAAGAAAAGAAAAAACTAATGCACGACGAAGAGATGAATGAGATGTGTCGACTATATGATGTTATTCGTGTTGATACTGAAGAAAAAAAGCATGAAGTGCAAGAGGAGTAAGTTTCATTATCATTATGCTAGGATTGAAACTCCAATTGTTACTGTCACGCGGTGTTATCTTTTCCTTCACAAATGGATAAAATCTGGATTTATGATGTCAATGCAGGACTACCGAGTTAGAAGATCACAGGATGATGTCCCAATATTTGCCTCTCTTAAGAGAAGTCATGCCTAGTGCTGCTGAAGAAATTGAGTCAGAGATTCATAATTACAAGGCCAAACAAGGTTCTTTATTGCTTTGGTCCTTTTCCAGGAATTCCTTTTCAAATTCAATCTTGTGATTTACTTCCTCTGGGAAGGGAATCTCTATAGGTTGCTCTATGAAGTTTCATCAGTTTGAGAAATTTCTTGAACTTGTTTATATTCTGAAACAAAATGAGACTGTAGAAGTTCTAGCTCATTGGTTTTTAGTTTTGGCTAAATGGGCAATAGAGCATACTGTCTATGTTCCATGTTTGCTGTCTGCTGTGAGGTTATTGAAGGTTATGCTAATTGCTGTGCTGGGTCTTCAGATGGTTATGTATATGATTATTATGCTGTTAAGGATGATACCAACATCGACGAAGATATTGCTAGCCCTTTTCCATTGTAAGGATTCATACAGCAAAATAATTTTTCTTCAGCTGGTATCTTTTCCTTTTAATTCTTATTAAAATAGTTGATGCGGTTGTTTTAGGGTACAGGTTGATGATGATGATGACTACTATGATGGTCCTGATTATTCAGACGACGATTCTGATGATTCCAATGGTCTTCTCCCTTGCCTTTCCCATCCCCTCTTAGTATCATTTTTAATTTAAGGTGCTTTTGGTTAAACATGGTTTAATATTCTAACTTTTTGGTTTTCAGCTGAACACAATCCCTGGAATGATTATCCAGATGAAGAGGAATCTGAAGATGAGGATGAAGATGAAACACAGTCATCAGGTGACAAATCAGAAGTTTTAAGCAGCACTTCTCAAGACCAATATGGATCCGAAACTGTTGGGGTAATTTCTTTTCAAAATGAGGATGTGCGCCGAGAGGACTGGTCAGATTATGCAGATCCATTAGTTGATGGTGAGTCCGATGGTGAAGATTACGATGATGGTGAAGATTACGATGATGATGATGAAGACATTTGGTGACCATCACTAGATACCCTGTTTAATTTTCTCATCAAGTACCTAATTCGTACATACCTGTATATGTCTCTCCAGATCATAGTTAACCTTGTGAATGGCTTGTGGTTCTTTTAACCGGCTATTACTGCTGTCTAGGCTGCAGGCTGATCAAATCTAGTGAGATTTGGCCTGGAAAATTTTCCTATAGCGTTCTAAAACAAATCTCGCCAGTACTATCAATCTCAATCAGGTTTCCAATCTCAAGTATACTTCTAACAGTAGTAATCTAGTGTAAAGAATTTATGATTATGTATTGTCGTTGTTTGGTTTCAAGTGGTGTTGTCCAGTTTTCTGGTTGAATGGTTTGGACTCCTTTCAAATTCAGATTTGCTGGGTGGTAGAGATAGAAATGAGTTAGTCTATTCTATGTTCTTTTGGGTATGGTTCACGTCTCATTTGGAAGAAAATTAATGAGCTCATGGTAAGATATTCTCTCTCATTCTATCTTTATGTTCCATTTTTAATGTTTAGTCAGAAAAGGAAAATCCCTCATTTTTGGTTGAAAGGTTGGACAAGTCACTGAAGGAGTTTGTGTTGCTCTTTTGGGAAGTGCCTAATTTGATGGAAGAGAGTTCTGAAACATCGTTATTGACAAAATGGTTAAAAGAAAATAATTAATCGTCCATATTATTCACTAAAAAATAGGTTGGATTATGAATTTTTAAAAAATATCAAATATGGATAAGAATCATATTATCCATTTAAAAAATGGATAAAACCTCAAATTGAAGGGTTACTCAAGTTTGGAAGACTAAGAATTCTCCCAAAAGTGATCATATTCAAGAAGTTGGTTGATTCATTTTTTATCCGTATTAAATATGAGTCGGATCGAATAATTTATTTATTTTTTTATTAACCCTTTTTGACTATTCTCATATCCAACCCGATCTGCTTGTTTGACACCCCTACTTTTGATCATATTTATGGCATTCGGCATCCTACAATAGGTCCCCACAAAACTATTCTTATTTTCTTTTTGGTTGGCAATTAAAGACTTTTTATTAATTACACCAAAGTAACTTTACAAAATTATAGCTTAGCCAACACAGCTAGCATACCTCAGAAATTTTTTGCAATACACTAGGTGAGGTTCTAAACATTGCATATGTATGCAATTTCCTTGACAATATTGTCCCATCCTTTGCTTATTTTCTCAAGCCATCCTTATCTATCCCTTTCTTGTTACTCAAAATAATTATGAAAACAGTAGGAAAAAATAAAAAGAGGAAATTTAGGTTTTGGTTTTCGGAATATTTTAATTGTTAATCTGATCATATTTGTTGCAGCTCAATAAAATAGTTGGTCTAAATAAGCCTTAATAAGAGACCTTAAACTTATTTTAAATTTTTATTTATATATTTTCATTTTAAGTTTTAACTTTTAACCAACTTTTCTAGATTAATTCCTTATAATATTCTTTTTTAATTAACAACGAAACCAATCCGTTTAACTTTGGGACCTCTAGTTTTTGATACCTAAAACCAAACTTTAGTTGGTTCTAAGTTTAATTTTCATATATATATATATATATATATATATATATATATATATATATATATATATATATATATATATA
>MCJB01045270.1:22873-53637 GCA_002018475.1 Nicotiana obtusifolia | reverse complement strand
TATATATATATATATATATATATATATATATATATATATATATATATATATATATATATATATATATATATATAATAATAATTTGGTCTAAAAATACTGATTGCGATCGACATCGCCTTTCAGCTCCGCTCGTGTCTCGATCATATTAAATGTGCATTAATTCCAGCGTCCGCAAAACCCTCCTAATGATACACACATTACGACTTACAAAGACTTAAAAAAACTCAAAATATTGAATAGAACATAACTCTACTACTAGATAGTGTTGCTTTGAACATGGGGAAAGGTTTCATTATAGCCCGAGCAAGCTAAGAAGAAAATGCCGGGAATCTAGAATTAACCATTCACATATACAGTAATAGCGATTTTTGAGTTTGAGTTTATGCACTGGAGGCAAAAAATATATTTTCACAATTAAATTATTTAAAAGGTAATTATATGTTACAACCCATATTCGCGTACGTTAAATCACGCCGTAAGTTAGTCGACGTAAATCGAGATAAGATTATCTTTGAAATGGTAAGAAGTTAATCCTATTGGTCTTAAATGATACAAGGGTGTATAAGGCCTCATTTGTTTGCACATAATGGATATCTGAATCTTAATCATTCAGATCTCAGACATTAGTTGCGTTTGTTTTTAAAGTCTGAATCTTAATTATTCATATCTTAATCATTAAGTATGTTTTTTTTTTACTTCTCAACCACTTAATGGGTCTGAATAGGTTTGTATGATTAAGATCTATAACAGAGACTTAATTTCAGTAATATGCTATCATTCATACTCATTATAAATTGTCGCCACCGCCACTATTATCAACTACTACCATGCCGCCATCACCACCACCATATTCAACTACCATCACCACCATCATCCTCAATCATAGCCGCCACCATAATCGATTACCACCACCCGCCATCCGCACCACTCCCACCGCCATCACTCTCAATCACAAATACTCATCCACCTCAACTACCCCAACTAACCACCCCATCACCATCAACAATCATAACCGAAACTACCCATCATTATAAACTACCACCACCCACCACCACCTTCCTCAATCACAATTACCACCACCACCCCCCATTATTAACTATCACCACTTACCATCATCATCTTCAATCATAATCGCCACCACTACTATACCACTAGCTACTACCCTGAACCACCACCATCAACCAAACCTACCAACAACCACCGCCTCTAGTCGGCGTCCACAAGCACCACAGTTAGCCATCACCACTGGCAACTACTATATTTTTAAAAAAATTATATATTTTATTGATAGAATATTAGATTAACTAGTATTTCATTTGGATTTTATGTTTATTAATTTTCAAATAAAGATAAATTTTATACATACATATATTAAAAATCAAACAGTTTTAATCAATTAGTATTCAGATCTTAATACACATCTTAATATTAAGATGTGTATTCAGATTTGGATGCCTTAATCTTAATACACATCTTGATATTCAGATGTGTATTCAGATTCAGACGTCTTAATCTTTAAAAAAACAAATGAGGCCTAAGAGTGGATAACAAGTATTAGAAGTTAGAAGTTAAACGAATCAAGGATGTTGTAACCCGTATTTTCGGGTAAAACTAGAGGTGCTTAATATGCTAAAGATGCCTTGTTTTAAGGTATTTGAATCATATAATATACGCATCATAAGTCTTCAAGTCAAGCGAGTTATGAAACAAAAGTCGACAAAGTTGTCGCAACTTACGTTCATAATATTATTTAAAGTTTAGGTCTAATGTTACTATACTTTTCTCTCAATGTACTCGGAATTACGGGGTGATCCACCTTCCATATTGAAGATCTACGAGTCTAGTTTTCAGTGCATTAAATCATTCATCGATACGACGTCGGAGTAGAGAGATATTTGTGTTTTTGCGAGATTGCGCCAGCAACTCTCTACGGGACGCACTTAGGCAGTTGAGATATATTGATATATATGAGATGCCTAAAGCCTGTTATAACTCATTATTTTTCACCTTTTTCAGACCCTAGACACCTAAAAACTTTCGCTCATGATCCAAGACCCAAACAAAGGGCAAACAACACAAATCAAGTGTCGGGAATACCGTAGCGCTAGTGAGTTTCTTGTTTTTCTTGTTGTTGCTGATTTTGGTGTGGTTCCAGCTGGTATGGTGGTTTTTTAAAGTGATTTAAGTTATGTAAAATACAGTTCAAAGGTTTTCACATCAACCCTAAGTAATTACAGGTCTTCCAAAGTGATTCTAGTGTCGAGAGACCCGAATTGATTGCTAGTTTCACTTCCTTGTTCTTGTGGCTGCATTGGAAGTATATTTCGTGGTGAAGTAGCTCAAATTGGAGTTGTTATATCTGTATAAAGGTAAGAAACCTCTTACACTACATGTATTTAAGCTTATCCAAGTTGCGGCTAAGTCGTTGAAGCTAGAACTTGTGAGATATCTATCGAAAGGCTTGTTAGTAGTATTGTTGATTGGTGGACTATTTTGGGAGGCTTAATATGATTATTATTGATGTTGTTTGGGACGTTTGGTGATTGTTTTAACTTGTGGGAATTCATATAAATAGGAGATGTGCTGTCCGTTTTATCGTAAAATCGGTTGCGATTTATATATACTAGTTACGACGCTTAAATAATAACGATAGTATCATTTCTCTTATTGTAGACTAAGGAGCCGAAAGATTTGCATAGCTTGAGGTTGTGCAGTATATACAAGGTATGTGAGGCTATATCTTTCTTTCTTTTGCACGACTTCGATTGTACATAATATAACAAATGAGCTTCCAATGATACTCCACTCTCAGAAGCTAGCAGTACTCATATTGTTTCCCTTCTTATGGAAAGATTGATGTTGATGTTGCTTATCTTATTCTTATGTATCAAATGTTGTTGGTATTTCTTAATTCCTATAAGATTCATGATGACGAATTAGCTCTAATAACGTATACGGAGGTTACCGACCTTACGTCACTCCGATAGGTTTAGAACGTGATCCCCTAAGTCCAACATGCATTATATATGTATCTATTTTACTCTACCTAGTCGCGCTATAGTCGGCCGGATATGTCACCTATAGTGCAATTACTGATCAGTTGGGTATTACCGAGCCTTATGATGGCTCGGTACGTTTTTACCAAGCCTATTACGGTCGGGTACGATATGATGATGATTTTTCCCACAGAGGCGTATGTTGAGTGCCTCTGAGGGCGACTGACATGAAATGCATGTTATATATATATATCTATATCATGCATTTCATGTCAGTCGCCCTCAGAGGCACTCAAATGTTACAGGTTGTATATTCTCTATCCCTCTTTACATTAATATTTTTATTTATGCTTCTTGCCTTATATACTCAGTACTTAATTCGTATTGACGTCCCTTTTATTTGTACACGCTGCATATCGTGCTGCAGGTCCTGATAGACAAATAGACGAAGCTCCCCCGCCACAATAGGCTGCCCAATTCAACGGTTATTGGCAAGATCCCTTCTCCAGACTTGTCGTGGTCTTGGTATGCATTTTTGTTATAGACATTATGGGTATTGACGGGGCCCTATTCCGGTAATGTTAAAGCACTTATGTTTCTTTAGAGACTCATAGACATGTGTCAGCTCATGTATAGTTTTGGATAACCTTGTCGACTGGTTATTGTTCGTATAATCTATCATGGCAGCCTTGTCGGCTCGTACCTTATATATAGCTTCATGACAGCCTTGTCAACCTATGTTATATACGTTTATGCCATTATCTATCATTGTTGGTTGTTTATGATTCATGTCTACCATTTATGTTAATCTCGTCGGCCTTATAGATAATAATAAAGTTTAGATAAAATGTACATTCGTGCTCGACAGGTATGGCCCGGTGCCATTCATGGCCCTCCAGTTTGGGTCGTGATATTATAACAATAAGAAGAATTAAACTAAATAGCCACTTACTCGAGGATTTATAATATGTGTATAACTGTGTTTAATCAATATATAACTATGTATATCAGCTAGGAAAAATAAATAAGTGAATCCGATTGGATATTTGTGTAAAGATCCCTATAAATAACTCTATTTAATACTCCATCAATGATCATTAGCCTATAATAGAAGAAAAGGGAACTTTTGGTCTTTGGCACACCCCTTAACAAAATACTAACTCCTAGGAAAATTTTGACTAAATTATCCTTAATTTTAATTTGCTTATTGTTAATTTGACACATTAGGATATGTCAATAAGGGCAAAATTAAAAAACTAAAGTTAATTCATTCTTGATTATATAAAAAAGTAAAAAAGTTACTTAAAATGGATCGGAGGGACTAATATGCTGTAACAGGCTAAGTTCCACTAATGAAATACTCCCGCCATTCACTTTTACTTGTCCATTATCATGATACCCATATTAATTGGTGCATTGACTTAATGGATTTGTAAAATAATTTGGAATAAATAATTAATGTTAAGGGCAAAACAGAAAAAACAGATTTTTTTTTTTTTAATATGCGAAAATAAAAAAATAAAAGTAAAAATTTATTTTTAGAATAATAGACAAGTAAAAGTGAACGAATAGAGTAAAAATTCATTACATTGTAATTAACTTGCCGAATTCTACCAGAATTATATGTTATTATAGGCTATCTACCAATGGAGGACCACTACCCCATGGGAGTAAATGTTTTGTTGACTCCAAAGACATGCGTAATAACTACTATATAATACAACCAATATCATCAATATTCTCAAAGCAGAGATTGGTTCACAGATAAACTATTCAAAGCAATAGCAGCCAACAAACTAAGCAATGAAAGAATATGTTAATTGGTGTATTCGCTTAATGAATTTGGAAAATAATTTAGAATAAGTAATTAATATTAAGGGTAAAACAGGAAAGTGTGCTATAAGGTATTTTGTGATATTTTCTTTTATATCTGCCTTAAAAAATAAATTTATTAAAGTCACAAATTTATTTATTTTGATTCATTAATATGGGTATAAAAAGTTTAATCGACGTTAATCAAAATAAGGTAGCAAATATAAATCAAGTAAAGAAAATGCAAAAAATAAAAATGACGAATGAATTAAGTCAGCATGACAAAAGAAACATGAATTGATTGACTTGAATGTTAGATGTTGGAGAGTCAAATAATAATTAATTAGTCCTATACCTTACGGACTGGTATCTGATCTCGTTATATATTATGTTGGCGATTCCCTTTCGTAAGTAGATTAAGTATTTTTAAAACATGAGTGTACTATTAGAAAAAAAGGAAAAAAATTATTAAGTGGAAATTAATTCTTATTTTTTTAGATAAAGGATTCAGTATTTAATCAGGTGTCCCATTCAGTATTTGTGGAGCATAGGTGCTAACATATAATATTAAATTAAAATTTTTTAGAAAAAATATATATAAAATACCTAGTTTTATGGAGAGATGAGTTTACGTGCCCTATTAAATAATCTATAAATCTGCCTCTACTCCCTTCACACCAGCAACGACTTTTTGTTCTTTTATCTGATATTTGGTATGGGTTTGATCAATCTGAATTCATGCTCGAAAATTTTATTTTGGATGTAAAGTTTTCTCTATTAAATATTATTTCATATATAAGACTCAAACTCAAGACCACTGATTTAAAATATAAAAGAATTTATCATTCCACTACGACTTTTGAGGTACACAAACAACAATTTGCCAGGTTATAAACGATCTTTTAAATTCCAAAGATAGAAAATTATGTCAAAAGAACATGAGATGGGAGAAGGGTGGGAGAGATGCATCCATAAATATCGAAAATTAAAAGAATATAACTATTACGAAACCAATATCATGCAATTTAAGAGTCGCACATGATAAAGTGCTATATAAATGTAAACAAAATTTATTTTTATATCTACTCGAACTAATTATTCTGCAAAAACAGAAGTCACTAAATCAATAATCATGAGGTAGATTGTTTCATTTTTAATGGACTAAATTAAAAATGAAAGATCTATGTATAAGGTTATAATTGATCCTACAGACATGCTTGTTATATCTCATCGTTAGAAAGGAAAAAGCTATTTCCTTTAATTCATATGTTCTGATTCCAATCTGAGTATCAGTAATATGGTTAATCACTTGACTATAAGATGGTACCAAATGCAAGTATTGTTGCGGCGTGCAACTTGATCTACTAATTGTAATAATATTGCTGAAGCGTACAACCCAATCACACGTACTATTATTATAGTGTGCAATCTGATTCACGTATAATATCATTGCAGAGTGCAATCTGATCCACACATAATACCGTTACGTGGTGATAATACCGTTACGTGGTGCCACACAACCTAATTCACATATTATATCATTACAGCATGCAATCCGATCCATACAACATCATCAAAAATCAATATCCGTTCATAATGTTCGTGGTGCCAAAATTTTCATCTTTTCACAATATTCGACTCTCGAACTCATATCACAACTGATTTTTCTTCCATCGAATTTATGAATTCAGGTACAATTCCGAATTTAACTTAGTTTCTTGACAACTTATTTAATGATGAAACCAACATCCCGCAATCTAAGAGTTTCACATGCGAGATTGCCATATTAAAATAAGCAAAATTATTTTTATCTCTACTAGAACTAACTAGTAACCAAAAACAGAAAGTCAATATCCCAAAGGAGATTAGTTGGTGTGAATTAAAGTGAATAAATACATGTAAGCCGAATAAAGGTAATAGAGTCCAAGGGTCTTAGTTCACTTAATTAGTTACATAACCAAACTGCAAACCTGACTGTGCCCTCTTATGATGTTTACGTCTCCAACAAATTTTATACTCCTAGTATTCTGTTTGGCATTTTAAGAGTATTTCACAGCCGCAACATTTGCATACTTTTCATACTCACTAAAATACACGCAATTGTAATCAGCCTTAAATGCCCTTAAGTGGTGGCTCTTAACTCTACACATCATTTCTCCTGGCCATTATATTTTTAAATTACGGGCGTCTCCGAATCAGCTTGTTTGTACCTCGATTATTTATTATTTTTACTAGCATAAAGAGCTCGTAAAAAACCCTACCATGACTAAGGTAGTTTAGAAAAATCACATAACGTGTTTTTGTTACTTCCGAGCTTTAACTGTAATCTATACAATTTTCATCCACTTCATTAATCTTTAACAAACACCCTTAGATGCTTCATGGCATAGGCGAAATCAAAAATTCTAATAAGAGATTCGAAGAAATGCAACATATGTGATACAAACCTACGACTTAATTTAGCTTTTGAGTGATCTTTTACCATTGCAATAAAAACTTCTCTTATGTTAAGGAAATTTTACGAATTATACATGTAAAAAAATATTTTTTTATTAAGATCGAAATAATTATGTGTCATGCAGAAGTTAGTAAAGCAAATCTTGAACGACGATAAATCAAATAACAAAAGAGAAATATAGCAAAAGAGATACAAATATTTAACATGGTTCGGTCAATTGACCTACATCCACAGATAGAGCAATCCACTATATATTTTCCTCCAAAAAAAAGGACTAGCCAAACATGGAAGAATAATATTTTTTTTTCGTAAAAGAAAAAATCAACTATGATAAATATACTGCCATTATTAGGAGAACCAAATAGAAAAACTCAATTATGATAAATATATTGCTCTTACTACCAAAAATAGAAGAACCAAATATATTTATCGTATAATTTACTACCAAAAATAGAAGAACCAAATATATTTATCGTATAATTTTGTCAATAAAAGGGACTCAATTGCACTCCTTCAATACATGTGCCTCAGCCTGCCTCCTGCCAACCACATTTCCATATAAATAACTTATTACCTTTCTTATTCAAGATATTTCCCATCTATAAAGCTTCCACAAATTCTTCATTATTTATTATTCAAATATTGAAACATATTTAGCTCTTCCAAAGTACAAAAATACTTCAATGTCTCGGCAATGGATGAGCCTAGTAGGAGCTTTATGGCTACAATCCATGGCTGGAACAAACACCAATTTTCCAGCTTATTCTACTCAAATCAAGAAACTTTTGTCCATATCTCAAGTTCAACTCAATAACCTAGCATTTGCTTCAGATGCTGGAAAATTACTTGGTTGGTTTTCTGGAATTGCAGCTGCTTATTTACCCCTTTGGCTAGTTCTTTTAATTGGTTCAACACTTGGATTAATTGGCTATGGGGTGCAATATCTTTTCCTTGCAAATCACATCAATTCTTTATCATATTGGCATGTTTTTTCACTCACTTTTTTAGCTGGTAATAGCATTTGTTGGATCAACACTGTTTGTTACATAGTAGCAATACAAAATTTTCCATTAGACCGTCAAGTTGCAGTTGGATTATCAACTAGTTACTTAAGTTTAAGTGCCAAGATTATTACAGATATAGTCAATGTTATTAATTTTTCATCTCCAAGTGAAAGGGCTAAGGTTTATCTTCTTTTGAACTCGGTTTTACCCCTCTTTGTTTCAATTGTTACTGCACCAGTAATTCGTGCGACAAAAGTTGAAAAATCAAGAAAATTATCAGATGGTTTTCGAGTAATGTTCGTTATAACATTAGCTACTGGGACTTATGCTGTGATTACTAGCTTGGAATCTGCTATGAATAAGTTATTGCCAAGATTGTTAAGTTTATTTGGAATGGGGGTATTTTTGGTACTTCCAATTTTGGTACCATTGACTGAAAAAATTAAAGAACATTGGCATAGACAATGTTGGATAAGAAGAGACCCAAGAATTTGTGATTTAAGTAATTTGGAAGAAGCTAATACAGCTGAAATGAGAATATCACAAGAGGAGAGTACTAATTGTGGGGTGAAAGAAGATAATGATCTTAGATTTGCTGTAATGGAGGAAATTGGAGCAAAGAAAATGTTGATGAGATTGGATTTTTGGTTATATTTCTTTGTTTATTTATTTGGTGCAACACTTGGTTTGGTTTATTTAAATAATTTGGGACAAATTGCTGACACTCGAGGATACACTGGGACTTCTGCTCTGGTTTCATTATCATCTTCTTTTGGTTTCTTTGGTCGTCTTCTTCCTTCACTCTTCGACTATCTTTTTTCCAGGTGAAAATTCTCTCTCTCTCTCTCTCTCTCCATGTTCTTTTCTTAAAATTTGATGACGTTCGAAATTTATTGGATGACTAATTCAGATTTACGCCACGACATAATATCCATTAAGGGGGAAGCATTCCTTATCGGGAGTTTCTTCATTTTTAAAATTCGATGTTAAGACATCTGACTAAGAATAGAATGATTCGTTTACTATTTCGTTACACTTGTTAGTTGTTGCTTTCTCATACGGGTTGTTTGACAGGATGCATTAGAAAAAATAATGCATGCATTAACTTTTGGAATTACTAATCCCTTGTTTGATATACTTTTTCAACTTATATATTACTAATGCAAGTATTAGTTATACAGCCTATTTGGTATTATCCTATGTATAACTAATACATAGCAAACCACAATATTAGTAATACCAAGGTTGTTAGCGCATGCATTAGCATGATTAAAGATAAAATTGTCTTTAAAGTTCCTTAAAGCTAAAGAATATGTAGCGCATTTTTGTAAACAACTAATTTTTTTTAAAAACTACGTAATGCATTAATTTTTAATACACCACATCAAACAGTGGATAAAATATAATTTCTGCATAAGTAATGCTTGCATTACTAATACACCTTATTCAACATTATTTGAATACACTCAACCAAATGATTTTAGTGACCAGAAAGAATGTAGTTGGTAAAATTTAAGGAGCCGCTTATTATGGTGGAATACATGCAATATATTTATTTGTGCGTTAATGTGGGAGGCCCAAGGATAATCATCACCATTCATTTTCTTCTAGTTTTAGACCAAGTATTTCTTCATGCATTAAACACTAAAAACCAGCACGAGTATTAACTAGTCTATTAAGCTAAAGAGGTACGTACGTCGTGTTCTTATATTTAACACTTAAATCTTTATTAGGAATTGTCTGGTTTTAAGCAACACAAACGTCAAAATCAAATAGAATTTGACTCGAGATTTTTATTTGGATATATGTCACCAAAAATATAAGAGTATGTGTTTCTTTTAAGTAAATGTTGAGATGGTTAAATTTTGCTATATACATATATATATATATATATATGATTCTTTCAAAATTTTATGTGTTTCTAACCACAAGAATATATGTATATCCTCCCACCTTACTTCATTGATAGTTGATGTGTTTCACTGTTATGCATCCTGAAAGAATATATATATATATATATATATATATGAGTCTTCTTTTCTTTATACTATCAATGCGTAGAATATAAACTCCGTAGAAAATAATTAATAATGCAATATGTGTGATCATCGTGGACGGTAGAGGCTAAAACCTATAAATTTGTTGTTTATTTGAGGAGTGTAATCAATTCATCGATATATTATTTCTAGACAACTTATAGTTATCTTTTAGGTGATCTGATCGTATAAAAATTCACACTGCCCGTATATAAAAGATTTACTCGTTTTGTTATTTATTTCAGGAGTAAGTATGCAATTTCAAGACCAGCAACCATAGCAGCGACACTAGCACCAATGACAGGAGCTTTCTTTTTGCTTCTAAACAGTAGTCACATTCCTCTCTATATCAGCACCGTTATAATCGGAGTTTGTACTGGAGCCATTACTTCCATTTCTGTTGCACAAACTACTGAGCTATTTGGAACACAAAATTTTGGTGTTAATCACAATATTGTTGTGGCAAATATCCCAATAGGTTCCTTTTTATTTGGAGACCTTGCAGCTATGATCTACAGACGACAAGGAAATTCAAGTGATGGAAGTTGTTTAGGCATGAAATGTTTTCAGACAACTTTTGTTATATGGGGTTGTCTTTGTTTCCTAGGAACTTGTCTAGCTTTCATTCTTCATATAAGAACTCAAAATTTCTATAACCATTTACGTGGAAGAAATTAATATTATTAACTAGTAATATAGAGTTAATCACATTATAGATTATTATTAGACAGCAAATAATGATAATTATTTATGTAATTATTTTTTAAAGTATGTTTTGTTACTTTGTTTAGTTCTCTGTAACATCCATGTACCAACTAAAATTCGAATATAAGGTAAAAAATGATTTTGTCAACGACATATCCGGTATTTTGCTGAATGAATTCTAGTGATGATTCTCATTCTGATTATTGGCGGACGCACCTTTAATTTACTGAAAGGTATCATTTTGACACCACTTTGCAAATATTTTTTTTTTTTTATATATATGTATGTGTAACGTAAATAATATTTTTTAAAAAAAAGTAATAATGTGTATATATGCAATAAGCCAACACTACTTAAAAATGATACAAGAAATGAAGCCTTAAATTAAACTACCACAATCCTAGATCCAAATATAATTACGAGCTAATTGTAACAATACGCCGATATTGCTTGTACAAAATTCTGTATACGTCACTTATTCTGATTTGGTTGTGTAAAATAGAGAAGAGAATCTCTATTGAAGAATTTATCGACATATGATGAGCAATCGTTACAATAATACAAAAAATGTCAATTAATATATATATATATTACAAAATTCTGTATACGTCACTTATTCTGATTTGGTTGTGTAAAATAGAGAAGAGAATCTCTATTGAAGAATTTATCGACATATGATGAGCAATCGTTACAATAATACAAAAAATGTCAATTAATATATATATATATATATATATATATATATATATATATATATACGCGCCAAATAATTAAATAGAGATCTCATCAGTTTTGACGTATTAGAATCTGAAGTAGATATGAACCTTAAATAAATTGTCCTATTCAGTACCAACTGCATTTTTCATGAAAGCAGCTTAGGGACCCAATCTTACAAGTTATAACAATAAATTCAATTTCACTGTCCATCTTCGGAAATAATGAAGGTTACGTGGGAGGCTAATCATGTTTTTACGTATCATCATTAAATGACCAGTAGTATAGAGAAGAAAATTAGAAGAGGATTATATCCCTTTTGCATTTAGGGCATACAAGTGGATAGATGTGATACAATTAATAGGTGTTTGGATGCTATTTGAGTTGCAAGTTGATCAACCACGTAATCTCTCGCATTGTACGCAGTCTTATTTTGTATTTCTGTAAGTAATGATGGATCCAACATTTTAAGGAAATGGATACTCACTATTAATTAGTGCTAGCAAATAATCGAAGGAGTCGGATTTATGGACGGATTGAATACGTTTTAGACAACACAAATAAATTTCCAAACCACTCATACTTAATACAGATAAAATATAGATTGAATGACAAAAGATATGAATATTCATATTTTCTTGAATGGTATCATTATAGTTAGTACCAAATTATATAAGCGGTCAAATTTGGTGGTGGTAAATTCAATTTTTTTTTGTGTCACGATGAACTAATGAATTGCAGAAAGAAAAACGATAAAGTTAAGAACAAAAGGGAAAGCCATGTTAAAGTGAGACGAACAAGAAAGTCAAAGAGTGCACTACGTAAGAATTGAACTTTAGATGACGCAGAACGCATACTTGAATTTCATTAACCAATAGCACCCACCTATTTGTTTGAGTAATGAGTGCTCACCTAAACATATATCCATTTCATGCAAAATTGTCTATAAAATTATTCTTGAGCACCATAATTTTTTATGTGGATCCATTCATATTTACAAAAGAATATTTTTACGGCTCCAACCCATAATCACCTGATTATATAATCTCTTGTAACGTAAAAATAACAAATTCATTGTTGTCTCAAAAGAGTGATTGTCTGTCTATAAGAATGGCAGACAACGGTCTTCTAGGATACAACAAGCTTATTACCAGTTGAACTAAAAAATGTTTCATATGGAGTAATCAATGTCTCTATTTTCAGAGAACACGATAAGGTAAAACAGATTTAAATTACACTTGTTCGAAAATATTTCAAACCTTTTAACAGATACGTTCTTAAATATTCCATCTGTGATATCTTTTCACTAAAATAATTCTGGTACCTTTTCACCGTAAAATAATTCTTTAAATACTCCAATGTTACAAGCTATTTAACAAGGTGGAAGACTAAGTAGATATCGCTTTATAAACAAAATGTATCAACGAATTAATTAACCACTAAAGTCTCTCTCTATATATATCTCTACATGAACGTTGGTCACTTCAGTAGTCATAAAAAGACCCAAATCCTATTGAGTTAATTTTATCCACATCTAGTGTTTATACAACAACTATAAGAGTCACAAATTAAAATGAAAATATACTCCATATGACCATTGTTAACGGATTGAAAACATATAGTAGAGGATATGGTCCAAAATATAGGGAATTGAAAATTCTATGTTGCTGATTTATCTCTGATTTCATTTTAACGTCTCTAGCTAATGCAGCCCCTTGTAACCTTGATTTGTTCGGATAGGTGTTTACCCTAAAACATAGATAACAATTAAATTTGTAAGTGGTTTTAAGGATACGCGGATTAATTAGATACAAACGATAAATTGTGTTAGATTAAACAAATAAAAATATAGTAAATTCAAACCACGTGAGGAAGATAATTCTAGCCTTGACGAAATATCCACCCTCGATCCGGACTCACAATGGCCAGCACTGATGAACGAGAATAAGAGCTTTCAATAATAGTGAAAATAATAGTATATTGCTTTGGGATGCGTGTTATAATGTGTTCAATATATAATCAGACTTTCCTTTATATAGTAGGGGAGTTTTACCCTAAGTACAATTCTATAAAAGGTAAAAAATCTTCTGTTTAACTGATCACCGGTTCTCCATCGATACGTGCCCAGACCTACACCGTGATATCCAGCCGGTTGCGGATATTACGACTTTCTGTTGGTCGTGCTTGGTTGCCTGACAACATTCTCCGAAGTCCTTTGGGAATTGGACCAATCCCGGATCATATCCCCGATATTCTCGAGGGTGGGCGTCATGTCCCCAGACTCTGACTCGATGAGACCTTTGCCTCAATTCCGTTCCTTGTCACCATGTCTCTAGCTCGGTTTGGCGTATTGGAAGCGGGGGTGTACCATGAGCTCGGTTTTACCCGTTTATAGATAGTTCCCTCATTTCTCCGAGAGTAAATTAACGAGAAACGATATAAGCTCCCTGATTCCTTCTTCAATATGCCGTGACAAAAACAACAAATAACCCGAAATGTCTCGTCAGTCATGTCATTATGACCTCAAATGCGTGTCAACCATCGGTTGGCTGCCCTTGGACGCGAAACGTCACGGAGCCCCTATAGATATCCCCTCATTTGTTCATTTTTTACTTTACGTCCAAACTTCAACCCTCGGGCCTTTTGGATTTCATTACCTTTTTTTATGCTCTAGCATTTTTACCTACGTTACTCAAGATTCCTTAGTACGTTGCAAAATTTTTACTCATTCTCTACTCAAGCCAACACATTTGAGCTTTCAACTTTCAACCTTTCTCTATATTTTTCAAGCTTTTCCAGATAACAATGGCCAAAACCTCCAAATCTGTTCCCCAAAAGGTCGTTTCTACCTGCCAACCGACTGCTGAAATTAACAAAACCACTTCCGATGTGGTCGACCTCGAGAGGTTCGCCGCTAACGTGGTTACCAATGAATTGTCTGCTGAACCTCCCTTGAAGATGTTCATTCCCGGGGGTTGTTCTGTCGCGGACTACTTCAAGGTTGAGAAGCCCTCTTCGGTGCAAGGTCGGCGTGAGGAGGCTTCAAGATATATTTGCTTAATCACCGAAGATGACCTCCCCGCGATCCGAAAGGACTGCAACTGGGCCGACAAAGTGATACCTAAGTGTTTGCACTTATCCCTTCACACTGGGGCTGGTGGACCCGATCATTATAGATTTCTGTAAGAGGTACGAAGGTCTGCCTCGATCAGATCCACCATCGTTGTAGAGGATCGTAATCCTCCTTTGATTTTTTGTGAATAAGATCAACTCTTGTCGGCTCACCGTGGATCATCTACTCTGTCCGTACAGTCCCCAAATCATCTGAGGGGGACTGATAAAGCTTGTGCGCTGGGCTAGTAAAGCCCCATTCTCAAGCATCGATGAAGACCGGGATCGAGGCTGGTAGGGACGCTTTGTATGGGTGAGGACCTTGGACTTGATTCCGGCCGAATTTAGGCCATTCCCCGAGAAGTGGAATGCATCACGTAAGTACAACTTTCTTTTAAATGTTGATTTCATGCTCATCTCCCTTTTCCTCATTAATATTCGTGGCAGTGCAACTCTTGCTCGAGTCCCAAATGTTGTCCCTCGGTTAAAGGAGTGGACGAAGGCATTGTTTTACAGATGCCCTAATCCGAGCGCTCGTGGCGCAAACTCTCGAAGGGCAGTTGGGAGGCCTGTTCCATGGTAAGATTTCTTCCCCGAATAAATTGCGTTAGGCTTCTTTTTCTAGCATCACGTTCTTATTTCTTTTATTTCCTTTTTGAAGGATTGCCTAAAACCGTCGTTTGGTCAGGGACGAGGACTTGCCCGCTAATTCTTCTGCGTCGGGGCAGCTCGGAGTCACAGCCGGAGAGAAGAAAAAGAGGAGGGCCCCGAGTTCCTCGAGCTCAGAAAGAAAGAAACCAAGGAGAAGGTTGGCTCGTAAGACAAAGCAAAGTTCTATCTCCCGAGTGCCTGACTCAGACTTACTTTTCCGGCTCAGGGTCGAGCCCGAGGAGGATGAAATTTTTGTGGCCCACGAGTCGTCTGTCCCTGAGGAGTAGATGGCAGCCGAGGGGGGAAATGACAAAGGATAATCCCCCTCAAGAGCACAAGGATGGCGCAGGGGCGAAGGTCAGACGCCGGCTCTGCCCATTTCATAGATCGCCTTCGTAGATGGAGTCTATGTTTGACGAAGCCCGAGCGAGAAGGAGCGATCCAACAAAGGGGTTCATGGGGCGGACGATCCCCTTCGATGCTTCTTTGATGGTGTGGACTCAACCGTCCTGGAAGACTTCACCGGGTTGGGCGATTTAGAAGTGCCGAGGAAAAGTGCATCTTCGGAGGTCAGTGGGTCGACTTGAGCCCGAGGTTGATCAATCGGTTCCCCGCTCCAAGAACGGATACTGGTCGGAAGCGATCTATTGTTATCACCGTTCCAGAGTATGCCCGGGTTCTTTTCGCCCCTGTAGGGATAGCTAGTTACCTCCGGTGCCTGGTAACCGAAGAAGACCATGCAAAAATGAACGAGGTGGATGCGCTATGCTTGTTCAACGAAGCACAAAAGGCGTTGAACCGGGTGAGGTGTTATCACACTCTTTTATCTTCGGGTTCAGTTTTTGATGACTCTAATGCCTGTTCCTCTCCTTATTTTGCAGGCCTTGGTGCTTCACCATGAAACCTTTCTCCGGTATCGGGATGAGCTTAACCAACTCGAGGCCGAAGTGAAAGAGCTTGCTGAGAAGAGGGACATGTATAAGCTTCTCAGCAAGCAATGCGAAGGAGAAGTCAAGAACCTTCGAGTCGAGTTAGACGCGGCTCAGAAAGAACATGCCAACCTGGTGAAAAAGGAAAAGATCTTTGAAGTTAGTGATGATGAGTTAGACATGGTGACTAACGGTCAGAACCTACAGGTCCAACAGAAGGTTGATCGGGTCGACCAGCTCCGAGCCGAGATGGACGAGGATAAGGTCGTGGCCGAAGAGTGGAAGGGAAAAATGGATTGATTAACTCCGGAAAAGGAGAAAGCCCGGGAGTAGCTGGCCTCGGCGGAGGCCCAACTTCGAGCGATGAGGGAGAAAGCTAAGGCCCGGTCCCAAAAAATCGTAGTCCTCTGGTCTCAATTAGCCTCGTCCGCTGCCGAATGGGATAATCTTGTCAAAGAGCTTAAAGCAGCCAAGTCAGTGGAGGAAATAACCAGGGTCGACGCTTAAGAGATGGTGGCCCAGTACATAGCTGACACTGAGGCAGCCCAGGACCACCTGAAATTTATTGCCGATTACGTGAAGTGGCAGTCCTGAAGGGAGGCTTTCGAGGAATTTCATGCCCGGGATTTTGACTTATTGGTTGAAATCGAAAATATTAAGAGGCTCGAGGCCGAGGCCAAAAAGTTGGCATGTCCCAAGGATGAAGAAGGCTCCGAGGGTTATGGCGGATCCGAGGGCGGAGAAGACCCCGATGGTCCTGGTGACGAGGCGGGCTCCGGCAAAGATCAGGATTAGGTGCCTTGTAGATTTTTTCTTTATTTTTGTATGTTCGTATGTTTTGTTGAGGCTGTTTGTCCTTTATAAAGATCTTTATATAGATACATGGGTTTTCTTTTTTCCCTTTGGAAATTTTCAAGTTTGATTCTTTTGGATTTTTCTTTCCGATTACAAAGATTTCAAATGCCTTAGCACGTAGTAATAAGGTCTTGTTCGGAGGTTTGAGCAGGGCTTGTTCTCGATGTAATTTTGTTTAGAACTCGTGGGGGCTTGGTATCATCGGAAGCTTTCCCCAAAGTGCTTACTTAGAAGTTTTTAGATTATAATTTTTCCTAGGGTAGCCTTTGGACCAGTTTGGAAAATTTGAAGGCCTTATGTTTTGGTTATGGGTTTCGGACGTCTCCGAGCCGTTTCTAGAATGGATGTAGTCTTATTAGTTCGGGTATTGCGCAATAGGCTTATTACCTTGGGCTTCGATACCCGAGCCATCCTGGCTTGCCCAGGACGACAGTCCCCAAATGGGGGTGGCCGTAGCCTTTAAAGTTTGGGCACTGCCTAATTGATTTTTGTGCCCCCGAGCTTCGACAGCCCGAGCTGTCCGAGTTTGCCTTGGACAATAGTCCTTGAGTAGGGTGTTCTCTTGGATCTAGATAGAGGTGGCCCTTGGGCCCGATATCCTTAAGGAGCAAAATGCATTAGTTTTTAAGAGACAAAATATATAACTGCAAGGTTGAAACTTACTTTCATTTCTGTGCACAACATACAAGATGGCAAATGTCTACAAGCTTCGTGTTATGGCTTAAATGATCTATGTGGGCACGGTTTATTTGACCATTTGGCCCTTACAATAAATCCTATCCACCAAGCCCAGACTATTTGAGCACAAAGTTTCCTTCCTTGCTAAAATCATTATCAAGGGTGATGGCCCCCAGTATTCGAGGCCGATCGTAGAAAGGGCTTGGATACTGTTGACCTGACCCTTGACTCCGGTTCATAGCCAATCTTCAATTCTAAGTTAGCACGATCTACTGTTGCCTCGTTAGAAACCTTGTCGTAAAACCCATTTGGGACAAAACTAGTTCAAGGGAAAAAGAGTGCAACGCGTGCTTTCAAGCTTAATAACTGCATCATTCTTTGGCCGTTTCTTGCAAATGTTTGTTCAATTCGTAATATAGGTAAAAAAAGAAAAGAATGAATAAGGTCGTACCTTAGCAGTAGTACCGTTTTAAGTGGGTCACATTCCAGTTATTCGGTAGTCATTCAGCGTTCCCTACTTCGAGTTTGTATGATCCTTTGCTGGTGATCTTGATAATTCGATATGGACCTTCCCAATTCGGTCAGCTTGCCTTCGTTCGGGTTCCACGTGTTTAGTATCACTTTTCTTAACACCAAGTCCCCGATATTAAAATGTCGGAGGTTGGGTCTCCAGTTGTAATACCTTTTGGCCCGTTGTTTTTGGGCGGCCAGCCAAACGAAGGCGGCCTCGCGCCTCTCATCCAACAGTTCCAGGCTTGTGTTCATGGCCTCGTCGTTTGACTCTTCAGTCGCGTATTAGAATCGGAGACTCAATTCTCCTACTTCGAGCGGTATTAACTCTTCGGCACCGTAGACCAATGAGAATGGGGTGGCCCCGGTACTAGATTTTAAAGTCATTCGATATGCCCATAGGACTTCGGGCAAAATTTCCTTCCATTTTCCTTTGGCGTCGGTCAACCTCTTCTTAAGATTTTGGAGTATGGTTTTGTTCGTACACTTCGCCTGCCCGTTTCTACTAGGGTGATAGGGTGTTGATAGGATCCTTTTGATCTTATGGTCCTTAAAAAATTTACTCACCTTACTGTCGATGATTGCTTCCCATTGTCGCACACAATCTCGGCCGGCATTCCGAACCGCATATTATGTAGTCCCAAATGAGGTCAATAACTTCTTTCTCCCTAACTTTCTCAAATGCCTAGGCTTCCACCCACTTAGAAAAATAGTCAGTTATAAATAATATAAATTGATCCTTACCAGGTGCTCATAGAAGGGGGCCAACGATGTCCATTCTCCATTTCATGAATGATCAGGGTGACAAGACCGAATGTAGCAACTCCCTGGGCTGGTGAATAATCGGTGCATGTCTCTGACATCCGTCGCATTTTCACACGAACTCCTTTGCATCTTTTTCCATGTCGATCCAGTAGTATCCGACTCTAATTATCTTACAAACCAACGATTCAGAAACGGAATGATTCTCGCAGGTGCCATTATGAACTTCCCTCAAAACATACTCATTATCTCCCGGTCCTAGACATATGGCGAGTGGGCCATCGAACGTTCTCCTGAATAGGGTATTGTCTCTGGACAAGCTGAACTTGGCCACCTTCATGCGCAGAGCTCTCGATTCTTTAGGATCTGAGGGCAGTTTTCCGGTCTTCAGGTAATCTATATACTTGTTTCTCCAGTCCCAGTTTAAGCTTGTCGAGTTTATCTCCGTGTGGCCTTCTTCCACTACCGATTTCATGAGTTGTACGACTGTTCCCGAGTTGAATTCATAGTCATCAATCGTCGATCCTAAGTTGGCAAGAGCATCGGGTTCTTTGTTTTGATCTCGAGGTACATGTTGCAAAGGCCATTCCTTAAACCGATGTAACGTCACTTGTAGTTTATCCAGGTAACTTCACGTTCATTCCTCTTTGACTTTGAACGTTTCATTGACTTGGTTCACCATAAGGATGGAATCGCACTTAACTTCAATCACCTCGCCCCCAGGCTTTTAGCCAGTTCAAAACCTGTAATCATGGACTCAAACGCGGCCTCGTTGTTAGTCAATTTTACAGTTCTAATTGATTTCCTAACTACATTACCCATCGGTGGCTTCAACACGATGCCAAATCCGGACCCCTTTGCGTTCGAGGCACTGTCCGTAAAGAGGGTCCAAATGTCAGAGGAGGTCCTCGAGTTCAACAACAACTCCTTCTCGACCTCAAGTATTATGGCTGGTATGAAGTTGGCTAGGAAGTCTGCCGAAATTGAGATTTGATGGCAGTTCGGGGTCGATATTCGATATTGTACCCGCTGATTTCCGCAGCCCATTTGGCCAATCGTCCCAAGAGTTCGGGCTTATGCATTGTGTTCCTCAATGGGTAAGTAGTCACGACACATATGGGATGGCATTGAAAATACGATTTTAGCTTCCTAAAGGCGTTTAGCAAAGCGAGCACCAATTTTTCCAGGTGAGGATACCTAGTTTCGGCCTCGCCTAGAGTCTTGCTAACAGGGTAGATAGGAAATTGCGTACCTTCTTATTCACGGACTAGGACTCCACTTACCGCTATCTTGGATACCGCTAAGTATAGGTACAACTGTTCATCTGCCTTCGGAGTATGAAGTAGAGCCGGGCTCGAAAGGTACCGCTTGAGTTCTTCTAAGGCTTGCTGACACTCCGATGTCCATGAAAACTTCTTCTTCTTCTTCGGTCCAACGCGGCTATGCGTCCGGTTAGCCTTTGAACGGCCTTGACATTGTCCACCACGGTAATGTTCTTTATGGCCTTGATTTTATCAGGTTTGATCTCGATTCCCCGGTTAGACACCATGAATCCGAGATATTTCCCGGACCCGAATGTGCATTTCTCCAGGTTCAGCTTTATATTGTATTTCTTCAATATGTCGAAGGTTTCCTGCAAATGTTTCAAATGGTCCTCTGCTCACAGGGACTTAACTAACATATCGTCAATGTAAACCTCCATTGATTTTCCTATTTGTTCTTCGAGCATTCGATTTACTAAGCATTGGTAAGTGGTATCAGCATTTTTTTGTCCGAATGGCATTATGTTATAGCAGTAGGTGCCGTACTTAGTGATGAAGGACGTTTTTTCCTGGTCGCCCAGATCCATCAGAATTTGGTTGTACCCGGAGTAGGCATCGAGAAAGATGAGGATCTCGTGGACGACCGTCGCATCGATCATGTGATCGATGTTAGGCAGAGGGAAAGAGTCCTTGGGGCATGTCTGATTCAAGTCTTTGTAGTCTACACACATTCTTCATTTATTCCCTTTTTTAGGGACGACCACTACGTTTGCTAACCAATCTGGGTATTTAACCTCCCGGATGGACCCTATTTTTAGGAGTTTATATACCTCGTCTTTGATGAATGCATGTTTGACTTCGAATTAAGGCCTCCTTTTTTGTTTGACCGGTGGAACTTCGGATCCAGGCTCAGCTTATGGGTAGTTATCTCTGACGGGGTCCCTGTCATGTCGAGGTGGGACCAAGTGAGACAATCTATGTTAGCGATAAGGAATTTAATGAGTTTTCCTAAGCTCAGGATTTAACCCCGTGCCCAGGTATACCTTACGGTCGGGCAGGTGCTCGATCAGTATGACTTGCTCTAGTTCTTCGACCGTTGATTTGGTGGCGTCAGAATCGTTAGGGACTATGAAAGATTTGGGAACTCCGTAGTTGTCGTCCTCATCCGTCCCCATCTTCTCCAGTTCGGTCAGGGCTGGTGTCAGTGATTGCTATTTGGTTCTTTCCTGGGCGACCGAACTCGTATCCTTTGGTATAGAAAGTGCGAATATCGGGACCACCTTGTCGATCGCAAACATCTCCTTTGCATCCGATTATTCTCCGTCAATTAATTTAATCCCTCCTAGCATTGGGAATTTTAACACCTCGTGCAGTGTCGACGACACTTCCCTCATGTTTGGAATCCACGACCTCCCGAAAAGAGCATTGTATCTCATATCTCCTTCGATCACGTAGAACTCTGCTTCTTGAATGGTTCTAGCGGTGTTCACTGGTAGTGTTATCTCCCCTTTAGTGGTCTCACATGCCATATTGAATCCGTTTAGAACAACGACTGCATGCACAATTTGGTCTTGTAGACCCAACTGCTCTACGACTATTGATCTGATGATATTGGTCGAGCTACCTGGATCAATTAATACACGTTTAACTCGATATTTATTTATGAGTAAAGATATTACCAGTGCATCATTATGTGGCTACACAATGCCTTCAGTATCCTCTTCGTTGAAAGATAAGGTTCTTTCTGGCACGTAATCTCGAGTCCATTTTTCTCTAGTGATGGACACTTTGGTGCGCTTTAACATCGGCCCCTGGGGGACGTCGATCCCACTGGTGATCATGTTAATGACGTGCTGAGGTTCCTCTTGCTCGATCTGCTTATTAGAGTACCTATTCCTGAAATAGTGTTTGGCTCGATCGCTCAGGAACCCGCGGAGATGTCCGTTGTTGAATAACTGGGTTACTTCCTCTCTCAATTGTCGGCAATCTTCCGTTGTGTGGACGTGAGTGCCGTGATATTTACACATTAGGTTGGGGTTCCTTTGGGATGGATCGGACTATAGAGATCGAGGCCATTTGGTGTCTTTGATGCGTCCGATTGCAGATACGATGGCAGCAACTTCGACGTTGAAGTTGTACTCCGATAACTTTGGTGCCTTCTTAGGCCTGATGGGCCTAATGAAACCACTTTTGGTCATGAATCCCTAGTTATTTTGACCTCAATCGCTTCTCCTTTCACTTTTCATAGGGTTTCGTCCAGACCTATTAGCTCTTCGGCCTCCATTGTATGGTTGATACCAATCCCTATTTGATCTCCGTTCACGATCAATGTCTCTCTTGGATCTGTCAATAGCTCTGACGGGATAAAAGAACATGGAAGGTGCCCCAAACTGATCATCGTCGACCCTAATTTTTGATTGATACCGGTTATGTATGTCTGCCCAAGTTATAGCCAGATATTCTATCAGATTTTGCTTCAACTACTGTGAAACCAATGAGATTCGAGTATTGAGTTCTTGGGTGAAGGCTTGAATGGCCCAATTGTCCGCGATCGGAGGCAGGTTCATGTTCCATTTGAAACCGGGACACGAATTTTCTGAGCATCTCATTATCTCTCTATTTTATTTTGAAAAGGTCTTACTTCCTGGTCTTGACCTTGATGGCTCCGGTGTGGGATTTCACGAAAGAGTCTGCAAGCATGGCAAACGAGTCAATAGAATTAGGGAGTCTACGGAGTCAATAGAGTCTACGGAGTCAATAGAGTCTACGGAGTCTACGGAGTCAATAGAGTCCACGGAGTCAATAGAGCATGGGATTTCACGAAAGAGTCTACGGAGTCAATAGAGTCTGCAAGCATGGCAAACGAGTCTATTTTGGTATATTAATATTATATTTATGCTTTTATAATAATATAGGCTCTCCATTTTCTAAATGGATTTGGACAATATAACATATTCTCAAATTAAATTAGTAATAGGACACTATAAGACATTTTCGAATTAAATTAATAATAGAAATTTTTAAGAAGTATATCCTAAAAGTAATAGGATTACATGACTAAAAAATATTTACTTGTTTAATTTTATATGAATTACACAGTCCGAAAGTAATTGTACTAATAGGATTCCAAAAGGTAATCATGTAGGATTTCTACCATGTAGTATTATGTCCTAAAACTAATAGGATTATAAGGCTAATATCTACAATTCCGATTATGTCATTTTATTATAAATTATTATGCTTAATATTATAATGTTATTTTCATAAACCGATATTGTATTCATGATTTTATAATAATAATAATAATAGTTTCTATGAATGTGCATTACACGTTAATAATGGCACGTGATGATTTAAATATTATTTATATGAAGGAAAAATAGAATTAATTAATGAGAGGAATTTTGTGTATACTAATACAACAATCATCAAAATGTCGAAAAATATTATTATTTTAACATAATACATGAAGATAAAATAAAAGGACATCATCAACACTTACACAAATGATCAATTTTGTTATGTTAATTAGATAATTATATATTATAGTTTAAAAGTAATTAATGTGATGGTATCTTAACGAACACTTCTTTATGGACAATACTTTTTTGTGTATGTTTCCTCCTAATACGTTGGTTGCTCTGTCTCAACCAGAACTCTTGTTGTCGATCTTGATATCCCTCTTGAAAGTGCAACATACAGTTGTTCGTGCAAGAAAATATATTGCGGTAAATATAGTCCAATATTTAGGATGTTTGCCCTTATGCTTTATTTATTATATTTGCAAAACGTAAACATACTAAAAATTATTTTTATTCAAAATTTAAAAGGATATTCCTTAGTTTCGGAAGACGAAGTTGAATTCAGGGATAAGAATATACTTAGAAGCACTTTAACCAGTATGATAATTTTTCATGTACGACATTATTGTCAAAACTTCTATATATCATCTGCGTGCAATTACATAAGCTATTCGGCGTATCTAAGTTTTTCAGTAGCATGACGAACATATTTTTCTTCAAAATTAACCTATATATAGTGGAAGATCAATTTTAGCTTAGTCTATTATATATACGGTGACACTAACATACGTAAGAAATAAGAAACTTGACAACAAACATGTATGGTAGAAGGCCATTTGGTATTAAAGTATTTAATTATTCTTCTTGGTAGTAGTTATTGGTATTATTTTCTACTGAGTCAAAAACTGAAAAATATTTTATTTTTACTATAAAATTTTGTAATCAACATTTTATTTAGTTGACCAACATATTCATTTATGCTAGCTAAGATATCTTTTTAATTCTATCATGCGATTTGCACAAATTGTGTTTTAATCTAATGATAGAAATATTTCTCTTATTAAATGCACTACTATTTCCATTGGGATTGATAACCAAGTGTTCAGGAAGAACAAAATCATCTTTTATTGGATGCACTTATTCGTTTCCGACACGAAGCAAGAAGACATTGAATACTGGATTTGTTCTTATTTTATATTTCTTGTCAGTTGAATCTTTTTCATTTGAGGTTAGAGGTATAACTTTGGCAAGCTAGCTTTTACAGTCTCTGCTTTTGTCGATTTTGGGACAACTGGCAGTGCTTAACAGAAATCACCTCCCAAACTATTAATTTTTCACCAAACAGTTCATTAATATCCAATATATCTCTAGAACTTTGGGCAATTATTTTGATCGTTTGACACTTAGCCATAAGCGCTTCATCCATATTATCAATTTTGCTTTCCTTATAAATTTAGCATCATTGCTCTACCTTGATATATTTGTGATAGTTATTTAAGTTGTTTGAAGAGATATATCAAATTTATAGTGGATGGCCTCACAATAAAAATCGTTGTTGGTATACCACTTACTATTATTGCTAACAATGTCATGCCTCTTGATATGATATTTTCAAGTAATGCATGGTATAGAAATATTATTTTGATTCCGCCGGAGACATCTACAAATAATAATCCCGTTATACCAGAGTTGACTCTTTATAATATAGTCTTAAAAGCTTGTTCTTGTTTAAGATTTAGCTTTGATTGTGCCTACTCTAACACTTGTATGTCATTTTATTTCTTAATAATATACTAACATTTTTACTTTGTGTTCTATCGCTCTTTTTATGGAATAAATTTATGTACCCCTAAATATTTTTTTAACTTGAATAAGAATTTTACTCACGTGATGAACTTAAAAAATAACTGAATTGGATTCTCCTGCTAAATAATGAATTAAAAGATCTAATTATTTAGTTTAAACATAAAAAATAATTTATTCTATGTTTATTCAAATCTTAATATTAGTTCATCTCTTGTTTTCAATATTTAATCTTAGTTATAATTTTATCCACTATAATTTTATTTTCAAAGAGTAAAAGAATGATATGGCATTTTTGTAGAATCATTAGTGGTATTGACTCTTACCAACCATTTATTTCTCTTTCTCACACATTTATATTTTTAAATAGTTTCTTAGTTATTGATTTGTCACGACCCAATTTAGGATTGTGACCGGCGCTTAGGAGCAAGTGCTCCCAAGTAAGCCTCATCGGAAATTTTACAGAAAATCGGACAGAGTTTTCCCTGTTTTTAGACCATCCAAAAAAATTTTCTATCTCAAATCAACAACCAAACATCCTAATATTAAATCAAACAATTGACAGCTTGTCAATTAACCAACACAAGTCTCCAGTATAACTAAACCACCAACCAACCAATAGAAATACTAATTTATCTCCAACCCTGATAAATGAAAATGATACTCAATATAAGACCATAATCACGAAAGGATACCGCATAACACTAAAATAATGACTATGGAGCGACTCTAAGAATTCAACGAAAAGACCATAACAATCAGAAAATCTATGCCACGCGAACAAGTGTGAGGCTCACCGAGAAAATGTCAACCTGTGCGCTTTAATTGGCGAGAATCCTCGCCTGCGTCAACTGCTGTCTCTGTAAAATAAATTAGCGGGGAATGAGTCGCTAGCTCAGTGAGTAATAACACTTAACCACAACCGTTTTTATTTGGGGACAAGTCAGAAAACATGCTAGTATCTCAAAGAGAAAATCACATAAAAATGCTCTTTCAGAAACAATAAATAACTTCCAGTCTCATCACGCTTTCCTTGTAGTAAAATATAGTTAACAATTCAGTAATAAGCTCAGTAACCATTGTATAATATCAGTATTCACATTTTTGGGAGGTTTCAATGAACGGATCATGTAATCGGTATAACTGTGAACTTCTTCGCAAGAAGTCAATTATAATGGTAGTCCCTACTCGAGGGAAATCGGTAACGGTATGCTAGTTCTACCTTCCCACTAGCGAGGGCTATAACGGTAATCAGTAATTACAAGGTGCACCAGGTCTAACGAAGCCGCCGTTAGCTACCGGATCCTTCAATGTCTACTCCCATTTATACTTGTCTCTGTAATCCGTATATACTCGTAGAAACTATTTTAAAATAATATAGCGTATTTCAGTTTTTATCAAATCATATAATTTTCTTTCGATATCAGTAAATTCAAGTAACGGTAAAACAGGTCTAGTGATAACGAAAATATTTAAAATCACGGTACTCATCTCAAATAACTATTTCGGTTTCATATCGAGTAAAAGACTAATCCCCACAGGCAACTCAAAATAATCGATAATATATTCATATTAAAAATCATGTGTAAATCATGTAAGTTATAAAAACACAAATTGCGATAAAATTACTACTCACAGTACTCGTGCCGAAATACCAAATGCTTCACCTCGAACAATTCGTACAACTTCCTCCAATCAATCAGACTGTGTAGTCTCGTGACATACGATGGATGCATAAAAGAAATAATGAATGGTTTCTTAGATTTAAAAGCTTTTGCTCTTTGATAGTTTTCAACTCTCTCTTCGTCCCCCTCTGTGTTGCTCTTACTGGTAACAATGTTGGATTGTTGCTCGTATTCCCTACAACCTTCACTTTTTGTGAGACTACATTCCCTTGAGACTCTTCTTCCTCGATTAATTCAGTTTGAACGTTAACTGGAATATCGTCCTCTGCTTCCCCTTCTTGTCTTTTTTTTTTTTCTTTTTCTCTCCTGGCCTAAGGGACCATGGCTCAGATTTTCAACAGAATGCTCAACCACATCCGAAATATCTATGGAATCATCCGACTCAATCTCTTTTGTTGGATATTTTTGACCTTCTTTTAGTTAAAGTAGGTTTCTTCCCCTTTTTGTTTTAGTTTGATTAGGTTTTCTTCTTTTTGTTTTATTAGTTTAATTTGTTTCTTTATTTTTTTTTTGTTTTGGACTTAAATTATTTTCTAAATGTCCAATATATCTTCACTTAAAATATTGGGGTATTACAATTTATAATTGGGTATTTTTTAATATTACACGAAAAATTAATATAAAAAAATATTTAAGTAGGAAAATAGTTGAAATATAATATAAAAATCTATTATCGTGGGGGTATTTTTTTTTGTTTCTCAATTTCAACTCTTTATACAGTCCATTTAATATTATTTTTATTTTTTCTTTGTATTGGACATTATGGAATGGTAATGTAATGCCAATACAGTGGATTCTTATGAAATTGATTTTATTAAACCTTCCTACATATTTTTAATAAGAATTTAATAGGCAAAATTCTATTACTTTTTAAAATTTTAAATATTAAAAATTAGCATAGAAGGTATTGTAATCCAAAAAATAGGTTATTGCATCTATGTCCTTTCTCTATGAGTTTTTCCGTTTAATATTTTAGGGCTATTTGGATATATTAATATTTTATTTATGCTTTTATAATAATATAAGCTCCCATTTTTCTAAATGGATTTGAGCAATATAATACATTATGAAGTTAAATTAGTAATAGAACATTATAATACGTTTTCAAATTGAATAAGTAATAGGATTACATGACTAAAGATATTTACTTGTTCAATTTTATATAAATTAGACAGCCCCAAAGTAATTGTACTAATAGGATTCCTAAAGGTAATTATTTATGATTTCTAACATGTAGTATTATGTCCCAAAACTAATAGGATTATAAGGCTAATATCTAGAATTTCGGTGATATCCTTTTATCATGAGTTATTATGCTTAATATTATAAGGTTATTATGCTTTTATAAGGCTATTATTTATGAACGTGTGTTGCACGTTAATAATGGCACATCATCAAAACTTACACAAATGTTCTATTTAGTCATGTTAGTTAGATAATTATGTATTATTGTTTAAGAGTATTTAATGTGATGGTATCTTAACGAACACTCCTTTGTGGACAATATTTTTTTTTGTATGTTTCCTCCTAATTCTTTGGTTGTTTTGCCTAACCAGAACTCTTGTTGTCGATCTTGATATCCCTCTTGTAAGTGCAGCATACAATTGTTCGTGCCAGAAAATATATTGCGGTAGATATAGTCCAATATTTAGGATGTTTGTCCTTGTAATTTATTTATTATTTTTGCAAAACATAAACATACTAAAAAATATTTTCACACAAATTTAAAAGGATATTCCTTAGTTTCAGAAGACGAAAGTTGAATTCACGGATAAGAATATACTTAGAAGTACATTGACCAGTATCATAATTTTTGCATGTATGACGTTATTGTCAAAACTTCTATATACCATCTTTGTGCTATTACATAAGCTATTCGGCGTATATAAGTTTCTCAGTAGCATGACGGGCATATGTTTTCTTCAAAATCAATCTATATATAATAGAAGATCAACTTAGTCTATTATATACACGGTGGCACTAATATACGTAAAAAATAATAAACTTGGCAACAAACATGTATAGTAGAAAGCCGTTTGGTATTAAAGTATTTAAATATTCTTCTTGGTAGTAATTATTGGTATCATTTCCTGCTGAGTCAAAACAGGAAAACGTTTTGTTCTTACTATAAAATTTTGCAATCAACCTTTTATTTAATTAATCAACATATTTATTTCTGCTAGGTAAGATGTCTTTTTAATTCTATCAAACGATTTGCACAAATTGCGTTTTAATCTAGTGACAGAAATATTTCTCTTATTAAATGCACTAGTATTACCGTTGAGATTGATAACCTAGTGGTCAGGAAGAACCAAATCATCTTTTATTAGATTCTCTTATTCGTTTCTGACATAAAGCAAGAAGCACTGAATACTAGATCTGTTCTTACTTTATATTTCTTGTCAGTTGAATCTTTTTTATTTGAGGTCAGAAGTATAACTTTGGCAAGCTAGCTACCTTTTACAATCTCTGCTTTTGTCGATTTTGAAACACTGGTATTACTTGACATAAATTACCTCCCAAACCATTAATTTTTCACCAAACGGTTCATTAATATCCAATATATTACTATGTTTGACACTTAGCCATAAGTGCTTTATCTCATATTATCAATTTTGCTTTCCTTATAAATTTAGCATCATTGCTCTGCTTTGATATATTTGTGATGGTTATTTAGGTTGTTTGAAGAAGTATATTAAATCTAAAGTGGGTGGCCTCGCAATAAAATCATTGTTGGTACACCACTTGCTATTATTGCTAACAGTGTAATGTCTCTTGATATGATATTTGCAAGTAATGCATGACATAGAAATATTATCTCGATTCCGCCGGAGGCATCTTCAAAGAATAATCATAGCAGAGTCGACTCTTTATAATATAGTCTTGAAAGCTTGTTCTTGTTTAATATTTAGCTTTGATTGTGCTTTCTCAAACACCTGTATAGCATTTTGATTCTTAATAATATATTAACCTTTTTACAATTGTATTCGAACGCTCATTTTATGGAATAAATTTATGTACCCTAAGATTTTTTTTAACTTGAATAAGAATTTTACTCACGTAATGAATTTAAAAAATAATTGAATTGGATTCTCTTGCTATATAATTAATTAACAGATTTAATCATTTAATTTTAGCATAAAAAATAATTTATTCTATGTTGATTTAGATCTTAATATTAGTTCATCTCTTGTTTTGAATATTTAATCTTAATTATAATTTTATCCACCATAAATTTTATTTTTAAAGAGTAAAAGATTGATATGACATTTCACTTTTAGATTTTTATGTCCGTAGAATCATTAGTGGTATTGATTCTTACCAACTATTTTTTTCTCTTTCTCACACATTTATATTCTTTAATATTTTCTTAGTTGTAGTTTAATAATTGAGTATTTTTTTAATATTATACGAAAATTGATAAATTTTTTTATTTGAGTAGAAAAATAGTTCAAATATAATATAAAATATATTATTGGGGGGGGGGGGGG
>MCJB01045270.1:0-22853 GCA_002018475.1 Nicotiana obtusifolia | reverse complement strand
GGGGGGGGGGGGGATATTTTTTTCCTCAATGTCAACTCTTTTGTAGTCCATTTAATTTTTTTTTTTTGTATGGAACATTATAGAGTGGTAACATATTGCCAATACGGAGGATTCTGATATTGATTTTACTAAATCTTTTTATATATTTTTAATAAAAATTTAATAGCTAGTTTTATTAATTTTAAAATATTAAATATTAAAAATTAGTATATATATTTACACCTTTAAGAAGAATCTTGTTGTATTTAAATGCTACAGAAATTGAGGACAGAATACATCGTTATCTCTAAACTTAACATGGTTTATTCAGCGCACACCTAATATTGGACGAGTTATAACATAACCGACTTATATTAATTTGACCTATTTTAACCCGTCAAATGTAAGTTAACTTACTCGTTGGATATATAACCCTACTTGCTTGCAATTTTGCCTTTTGGAGCTTCACCAGTAAGGTGGTAAAGTAACAGTCAAATCAGGTAGGACGTTGAAAGCTGAGCTGGAGCCAGTATAGAATTGTGGTTCGGTCGAACTCAATAACTTTGATTTAAATCCTATATTTATATTTAAAAAAAATTATTAAATATATATAAACTACAGTAATTTAGAATCCAGTAACATAAACTAACTATAATATCGAATCCACAAGCTTCAAATCACGACTCCGTCTCTGATCGAAAAGATCGGAATGAAAAATTTTAGTTCTCTCTTTTTTCCGGTGGAAGCTATCCGATCACTCGATTAGGAAGAAGTTTCTCAAGTTAGGAGTCCTCCCAAAGACACACAAATAAAGATATATTATATCTAGACTAGATATATTTTATTTATATGGTGGATCGTTAATTTGACTTGTATGCCTGAATGCATAACGAAAAACTTCGTAGTAATTATCAGATTCTTCAGCAAATACTTGTTCACACCAGTCACCTAACTTGTTATCCATAATACTTCTTTATTTAAGTGGAAATTAACCCAACCCATCAATCTATCTATTTTTTGGCTCATATCAATATGAAACATGAACACCCCAACTATCAGATAGGTTTAGACTTTATTTGTTTATGTCTTTTATCTTTTAAATAAAAGTTAATACTTTTTGTGAATAGTGAAAGGTAATAAGTAGAAGTGGAGTGAGACTTTGATTGAAATAATACTTTACATCATTATGGTGAATGGTGGAGTTACAACATTCTTTCTTTTTTCTTACGAATCTTATATTTGAAATTTGCTGGTCCGACTAATTTAAACTCACGCCGAATAAGTCCTAATAAAGAAAAAGTGCCGAAGTTTCTTTAATTTATTGAATCTTTAAATAAATAGTCGGTCATAATCATTATTTACTTTTTCTAATCATATAAGATTATACATGTATAGTTCTTAAATTATACATATATTATACTTTTACCGGCTATTTTTAACTTAAACAGTTTGGTAGGCGACTATTTGGGTTAAATCTTCTTAATTTATTTATAAAACTTGAACCCGAAAGCTCTAGAACTATAACCTTTTGATCTTCCTATAGACGTTGTAGGTCCTATAATATTTGAGATCCTAAAATGTATTTTATTTCGTAAGTCAATCTTTACATAGTAAGAAAGAATATGCTATCTTGTCCTTCTAGAGAATCTTCACTTTTTTGACCCCAACAATTTTAAAAAAAAATGAAAGATGATCATCAATAATCTAGGGTGAAATTTGACCTACTGCATAAGTAGAAATGTCAAAGATTCAGCCAAAATCAGCATCTATAAAATGCAGCAAATTAATTTGCTATATCATCAATCTCATTCTAAAGTCTTGTTTATACTTCAATATTCTTCTTAAGATGGCTTTTTATTCGCGACTCAATTGTATTTTCTACTTGTGTCTGTTAACGTTTTCGCTAATTAGACTCTCTTCGGCACAATTGTCTTCGGACTACTATGAGAAATCTTGCCCAGACGCCATTTATACGATTAAAAACGCAGTGACAAATGCTGTGGCGAAAGAGCGTCGCATGGGGGCCTCTTTGCTCCGCCTTCATTTCCATGATTGCTTTGTCAATGCATGTTTCTCTCTAATTCTTTGCTTTTGGTTTGCTTTTTTATATGTTTTGAGCATGTGCCGATTATTTGTCACATAGTTTTGTTTCACACTTAATTTATTATATGTAAATTAAATTAGTGTGTGCGAACGATACAGTTAATTGAGCAGGAATCATGAATTATTACAGAATATTAGAAATATTGAAAACGAAACAGATCAATTTGCTCATGAATAAAATTGGTTTGCTGATAAGGAAACTCCGTTAAATTTGGTCCAATTGATATGTGACTTGCATTTTTCCATTATATTCTATAGTAAAATATTAGGAAAAGAATGTTTTACCAAGGGCTGTCACATGAACAAAAAGTTAACATTTGAGACTAATGCCCGGGATGTACGAAGTACGAACTAGTTTCTATCTTGCCCAAGTAGGATTATTGTTTCATATGTTATTTATTTATTTATTTATGAATATTGGGGTCTTTGAGAATGTTATAAGAATTATAAAATTTCTGTAAAAGATGAGAAAAAAATTAGAGTTGTGTTTGAATATGAATATAATTTTGGACTATTTTGAATTTTGTGAGTGATCTGAAGTGAATTTTGAAAAATAGTTTTTTGAAGTTTTTTAAATTTTTAAAAAATTTTAAAATTCATTTTCAAGTGAAAGTCGAAAATTTCATGGTCAAACATTAATTTCGAAAAAAATAAAAAAATTCGAAAAAAAAGTTCTTTTTTATGGCCAAACAGACCCTTTATGTAAAAGTAGATAATTAGTAAGACTTTATGAGTGAGCTGGGCTGTTATATACAAACTATTACTTAATTACTTTTGGTTGAATATTTTCCAAGTAAAAGGCTTAAGAATTAAAAAGTACTAATATCTATTTTTGGCAGGGATGTGATGGATCGATACTACTGGATGATACTTCAGATTTCACTGGAGAGAAGACAGCAAAACCAAATTCAAATTCATTGAGAGGTTTTGATGTAATAGATACTATCAAGTCTAAAGTAGAGAAATTATGTCCTGGAATTGTTTCTTGTGCAGATATTATAGCTATTGCAGCACGAGATTCTGTTGCAATAGTAAGTACTTTAATCTTTATATTCAATATATAATCAATATATAATCTTCGTAATCTACTTAAATCGCTAGAAAAAATATATGGTGAATCCGGCCAGCTATTTGTGTAAAGATCCCTATATTTATGAGTTTCTTTTTTTTTACTTTTAGCCCACGCCAGAAGCTATCTATATTTGGTAGCCGAAAAAAGTATATGAAATTTATATAATTTTTGTATATAGCATACAAAATGTATATATATATATATATATTTTATTATTATTTTGAAAACGACTATACAGTATTATTTTCCCTATATTTATAGCTCAACGAAGTTCCTTTGGCTTGGTGCAGCTAGGTGGACCTTCATGGACTGTCCAATTAGGTAGAAGAGATTCTACAACAGCAAGTTTAACTGCAGCAAATAGTGATATCCCGTCTCCTTCGATGGATCTTACTGATCTTATTACTAATTTTGCCAATAAAGGCTTCACTGCTAAAGAAATGGTTGCCCTTGCAGGTAATTAACAATTCTTTTATTTTTCCATTTTAAACAACATTTTGTGTAATTTATTATCGTTTTAGAAATAATTTGGAATGCGTACTTGGGCTCGAATAGAACAGAATATAAGCTGTTTTAAGCATATTTTTTTTCCCGCTCATTTACGTGTTTGGTAAATACCAAACTTATAAGCCAAGTACTCTAATGATTTTTCACTTATAAACACCTTTACTTTGATCAAGATTTATATTATTATGTTTCTAATATCTTTTATAATTTTTAAAATTCACTCTCCATTCTACTTATGTCGTTCTTCTTTCTCCTTATAAACATAATTTTCTTATTAGTTTAAGTAAATTTTAAGATATCTTGGTCATTCTAAGAGAAAAATATTTCTCAGCATATTTTTACCACATATCCCAACGATTTATTATCTCTTTCTGTAATTTTGAATACGTAATTGCTTATTTTGTATAATTGGAGGTCGTTTGGCTGAGAAACAAGTTATCTCATGATTAATTATACCGGGATTAGTTATTCCACCCTTCTATAGAGATAAAAAACACTACAATCCCGAGATAACTACAATCCCGGGATAACCCCAGGATTAGTTATACCATACTTTTATCCCAACCAAATATAAGTTAAATTCATCTCAAATGAAATCCCGAATTAATTATCCCTTATCCGTCATATCAAACGAGACCTTAGTTTCAGCACTATGCTCATGAACTATTTTTAATCAACTAAGCCAAACATACTCTAGATACAAAAATTTACATATTCGAATCCCCAACTATTTCAGAGATGAAGTATAGTTGATTGATTTATTAATTAATCTCAAAAAATTTCCAGGTGCTCACACCATAGGGCAAGCACAATGTACAACATTCAGGGAACGTGTGTACAACGAAACAACCATCGATTCATCGTTGGCTACATCGTTGAAATCGAATTGTCCGACTACAGGTGGAGATGACAGCCTTTCTGCACTTGATGCAGCCACCCCTGCAATATTTGATAACCATTATTTCATCAACTTAAAGAAAAATAAAGGGGTTCTTCACTCGGACCAACAATTATTTAGTGGTGGTTCTACAGATTCTCAGGTTACTACTTACAGTACTCGTCCTATAACATTTGATGCAGATTTTGCAAAGGCTATTGTCAAAATGGGAAATTTAAGCCCACTTACTGGAACCAATGGCCAGATTCGTACCAATTGCAGGAAAATCAACTAATTATTTAGCCAAAGTTATGAATTCGGGAAAATCCAGTAATTTTAATTTACATTCTGTATTTGTGTTAAAGTTTTACTTAATATGTATGAATAATCTATCTTGAATCACCCTTATCTTTTTTTGAATCCAAAATCTATAAACTCAAAATCCTAACTCCGCCTCTTATTCAGCGTGCACTTAGTTAAATTGTAGTAGTAGTAATTATGTATTGTTCCTATGAGTGAACTCAAGTTTGTAAGTGTTTGTATTTTCTTTTAAGAACAACTGTTTGCGAGAATAAATAATTTTCACTTGTGTTGAAAATGGTACTTCCATTATTGACCATCACTTTTTTTTTCCCTTAAAATTCTAAAGCTTACTGAAAAATGTTGTTCAAGGGCTTACCAGAGAGTATTATTTTGTTTCTTCCTCACATTTTACATTCTTTTTTCGAAAAATCCCCCCTATGCAAGTGTAAATGTGTGCTATTTATATGAAAAATCCTAAAGTCCTACCCGTGTGTGTATGATCATGGGATTGAATTGAGGGGATAGTTGGAGAGTGGGAAGTGGGGAGTTAAGAAAAATGGGGATTCGGAAATGAGGGATATGGGTGAGCAGATCATGGGTGATTAGTTAGGATAATGTTATCTTACTTTTGTTCTTCTCGTTAATTTTTGTTTTGTTTTTTTTCTTTTCATTAAAACGTTCTGAAAAATTATACAGACTGCACATACAAATCGACGTGAGGTAAAAAGGAGGTTTTTAAGCCTCAGAACACTGAATTCAATCTAAAAACAAGTAATAACCCTTTGGGTCGTCACAAAAATATATCGTCCATTTCTTTTCAGCAGCTGATAAGCTTCTAATTGATGCTTTTAAAATTGTTTATTTTACAAACTATTAAAAAGTCTGATTAGTTTGTAGTTAACAACCAACATCTTGAGATTGAAGAACTATAAGAATAATCTTGACAAAGAAAGGAAAAATAAAATAAAGATTACTCTACCCCTGATTTAGCACATATAATATCTACGTTGACTCACAATATGAAATTGTTTTAATATAATGGCCATATTATAAAAGCTCCCTATTTTCCAAGACAAAATGCGAGAATCTTACTTAATGACTGCATTGAAACTAATTAATGATCCATGTGATGACTTGATAATATGAATAGTGTCGACCTAATTTTATATTAAATAGAGGTCTGATCTAATTTCTTAAATTAAAAATAGCCGACGAGTATATAATCTATATATATCGGCTAGAGAAAGTAAATATTGAATCTGACCAGATATTTGTGTAAACATATATACTAAGATCATTCTTAAAATACAGCTATAGCATTCCTGAGTGATCCAAATTAAACCTCTTTGCCAATAAAGTTCATTAATTTGAAGGACAAAATATTAAATACTAATGCAAAAGAGATCCTAATTGGGGAAGTAAATGATATTTAGAAATCATTTACAATAGTTTGAGATTGATGGGTATAATTGTTGACATTTTATTGTATAGATGACGAAAAATTCCCATCATTTTTTTTTTTAAAAAAATTTGCAGCTTTTTTTTTTTTGGTACTTGCCAATTTAGAAAATTCAGTAGAATAGCCAGCCTATCATCTATATCATCCTACTATGTTGATGAGCTCCACACGCCAAGAAAATGCAACCACGTAGTCTAAAAAAGTAATACAACTAAATTAAGGAAATAAAAGATAATTACTTCGATTTTAATTGATACCATATAGAATTAACAGATGCTGAACAATAGGTAATTTTCCAGGCTGAGGAAATTCTGATTTTGAGATTCTTTTCATCGTTTACTTCCTTCAATATGCAATCAGCCAATGATCAAATCAAAACTCTAACATGGGAACCTAAGGTTATAAGATACTAATAGGGATTATTAGCTGTCTAATAATTTATCTTGACATCAAAAAGAACTTTCATTTACTTAAAGAATCTCTAGAAAGTTGCAAAATCTTTATGTTATAAATTAGCGAATCTTCTATTACTCTTTCTTTCAATTTTTATCACTATTCGTCAGACGACAAGATTACGAGATCAGTTATTAGACTATAGAAAATTTCGCGAACATAATATTTACATGTGCGTATATATATTTCAAACTTTTGAGACACACTCTTTTTACTATTGTCGATGGTGTCCAGACTAATTTGCGCATATTAATTATCTCACCAAATACCTGTTTTTTCCAACTAGCACTTTTTTCCTGGCCCCTTACGTCTCAAATTACTTCACTGGGAATTTCTTCAACATGTGTCTCACAATGTAAATTAGCAAAAGAAGAAACCTTTAATATACATTATCAATGAAAGCTAGTGATTACAAATGTAACCAAATTAAGCTACAAAATAAAGTATACTTATATACATGGATGATGTTATAAATTAGGCATTAAACAAAGCAAAAGAGACTGTCTTAATTAATAGTTACGGAACTGCTGCCGTTACGCAACTGAGATAATCAAATTTCTGATCTGATCTCAAAGACAAAAAGAGGAGACCAAACTACGCTTCATAGCTTTCATAAGAACATATACGGATTAAAAAGCTATTAAAAATGAAAAAAAAAAAAAACTAAACCTTTACAATAGTAACAAACTTTTTGCCTAAAAAGAAAACATTTATTTAAATTATATATTGCATACTAATTTTTAATGCAGCAAACCAGATATTCAGAAAGAAATAATATAATCCCTGTATTAAAATTTCGATATTACTAATCTTTATATTACAACTTTTGCATTATGAAACTTTTCTTAACTTGTCTCCAAACCAGACGACTCTTAGTATAAAGAAGTTCATTATTTTTTTTTGTATATTGCCCTCTTTTTAGCGAGAAATAACTTCCCAGAAAATACAGGTTCAAAATTAGAGCTCACCCCAATTTTTTCATAGCCAAACAACCAAACTAGATTATTTTTGTGGGAACAGTATTGCAGACAAAACCCTAAAGAAACAAGGGGTAATTTTGCTATGCATTTATGTCAAAACTTTGCAAGAAAGGTCTCTTCTAGACATAAAACAAACATATGCATGTTCGATCACAAGAGCTGGTAACTAACACAAGGAATAAATCAATGAATTTGTTCCCACATATTTCCACAAGATAAATCATTCATCAAAATCTCAAACAAGCCCTCCAAGTCATAGCCACAAATGGACATATAAGAAATGGCTGAATTAATTGTATATATATAATACTCTAATTTGTGACAAATTAGGTGAAAATTGTGAACTAAAATTTCCAAATGATTTCCCTCAACACTAAAACCAATTCTGTTTCATGCGACACAGTTAATTACTGGTCAAAATACGATATGCTATTATTGTGAATAGCAGCACTAAAGTTTGCCCCCGCACTAGAAGGGGGCGTATACAAAGATGAAACGGAGGAAGTGGAAGAAGAGGAGGAGACTACCACCACAGACGGCAGCGGAGGCGGCGGTGGTGGCGGAGTAGGCGGAGCTTGGGGCAGCTGATCAGCCACAGACGTGGAAATAGATGCTATAAGACTATTGGCAGCTTCTCTATATTTGTATCTGAGAATCTCAGACCTAATTGCATTAAGCTCAGCTTGTAAAGTTTGAAGCTGTTGTTGTAAAGTTGAAATTGCACCCATGCATCCGTACACTGGATCCCTTAGCCTCACGTTTGCTTCATATACCAAACTATTTGCTGCATCTGCTCTTTGACCCACTGGTACCTCCTAATCAATATTTTCCCACAAAAAAAAAAAAAAAAAAAGATCACCCAACAATTTTGAGAATGGGGTTTAACTGTGCAAAAGATAAAAGAATTTTTTCACATCTAAAGATGATAACTATAAGTAGCTTAAATTTTTTGTGATTAGTTATTGAAAAGAGTTTTAACTTTTATATACTAAAAATTTTGAATTTTTTAGACCATCATATTAAAGTAACATAATACAGTAGGTAATTAACTATTCTTAGAAAGCTTAAATTGCTAATCTTGAAAAATAAAATTGAACTGTATAACCAAGTTAGAATACATTGGACGTGTAAAAAAATTTCATACTATTGGTGCATTTAATTGAAATCGACCTAAAAAAATTAAGACAAGTATCCTTCTATAAGAAGTTAAAATACACTAAAATGTGAAGTTCTTTACACTATCAGTGCACAAAAATAAAATTAAATCGTAAAGAAAAAATATAGAAGGAAAAAGGATAAAGTGTAAATTAGAGTAACAACTTGTTTATGGAATTATTTGAAAGGGATTGTTACACAAATAGCCGGTCAAATTCTTAGTTTATTTTTTCTAGTCGGTATACATTGATTATACATTGTTATACATATATTATACATAGGCCGGCCATGTTTAATTTACGAGATTAGGTGGGCCGTTATTTGGGTTGATTATTCTATTTTGGGAAAATGGTCACATACCAGGAGCAACTTGGAAACATTGCTAGCACCAAAGACTTTATGAACAGCAGCAAATTTCTGGGGTTCATGTGGGGAAAAATAAGGAGAAAAGGGGCATTCCTCAGCACATCTTCTTCTTAAAAGTTTACAAGCAGCACAAGGTGTAATTGTGTTCAAAGTTGTTCCTGCTGCAGGCCCCAATATCTGTCTTCTGCCCATTTGTTGTTGCATATGTAGCTGTGAAGATGCATCGATCTCTGTCTTTAACTTCTTTCCGATCTCATCCAATCTCTCCCTATTCACAACCAATTAAAAAATAGTAACAGAGTCAAAATTTCTATTTAGACTGTCAAAATACAAAAAAGTAAATATACAGAGAGAACAAAGAGATTCAACATATAATATATATACATGAAACAAATTACCTAATAACACAATACAATTTTTCAGTGAAGGGATATCAATACTCATTAGACCTAATTGATCTAGTGGCTTAAAGGTACAAAGAAAAAGAAGTAACTATTTTTGACCATGTAAATATTAAGATAATTACCTTTCTCTTGACATTCAAGAACACCTCAGGTTAGGTCCTTTGATGGAAGATAAATTGGAAATATGAAGATTGAGTAATAAGAGGGAGAGAGGAAGGATCAAGAAAGAAGAGAAGGGGAGAAAAGGAGTGCTTATATTAAAAGGCAAGACAATTAAGGTTATCAGAGATAATTAATGTTCTATCAGAAGAACTAAAAAAATATACTTATAGCTTACTCTATATCAGAGACGGTGAGAAATTAATTTATTAAGAGAAGTTTCTGATGAAGAGACAATTAGTAAGGAGAAATATAAAGAAGATGGTTTTGCGAATTAAAAAATGAAAGAAAGAGAGAAGTGCCAGCCGAGTCAAAGCTATCTCACGTGTGACTAATTGCACCTATTGACTTTTGAAGGAAACCAACTGAGGTTTAAAGCTAGCTTTTGAGATGAGGACTGTCCAAGATCATATAAGAAGATTAAATACTTTAAATCCTATCGATGTGGGACAACTCAACACCCCTCTCACGCCCAGGCTGTGCACTCTGGAGCGTGGACAACATAAATGGGGGCCCAATATCGATAACAATAATTGGGATGGGCCTGGCTCTGATACCATGATAAATGGACCTTGGGCCTAACTCAATCCCAAAAGCTAGCTTATGAGATGAGAATTGCCCAAGACCATATAAGGAGACCAAAAACCTCAAATCCCACTGATGTGGAACAACTCAACATGCTTGATTGCTTCACACACGTTGATATGGCTAAGCCAAGTCTTGCCTTCACTTCATTTTCTGAATAGATATCCGCTCAACTGCTTAAATAAAAAATAGCGTATATATATATATAGTATATAATCAATGGATAATTTACATTTACTGGCCAGAAAATGTAAATAGTAAATCCGACTTGATAAACAAAAGATGACTTTAATGTGAAGGGTGATTATCTTTTCTTGATAATATGAGCTGAACTTAGACAGGTATGCCAAATAAGGTATAGTCTAGTTTCTTGTCAGTATCCACTACTTAATTTGCATTCTTTCTCCTACAGAAAGAAAAGTTTAGTGTCAAACGTCAATAACCCAACTCCTCTACTCGTTGAAAAAGAGGCTAAAATGTCGTCTAACTCAAAAGACTTTTTGAAACAATAAGAAATAGGCAAGTTTTTAATTTCTTAAATATACTTGAAATAAAGCCCTTTTGGATATTATATGTATATATAGCTAGAGCCTTATGATCCATCAAAATTTTACCAAACCAAAATGTTATAGTTCTGCATTATATTTTTTATCTGATGTGATAATGTAAAAATTATTTTACACCAGTGACAGAAGTTAAACTGGGTAAATATATGATGTGGGAATATGAAAGCATTGGGAAGATAAAAGACTTGAAATTTTGTACTAGTAAAAAGGGTGTGATGGTGATAAGGCTTGCTTTAAATGCAAGGCAAATGCAAAGATCAGATTTAGTTTGACCCGTATTTTTAGGCTAAGAAGTCGCGCTCTTGTTCACATAGTCTTAAAAACCCAACAATTACTTATCAATTAACCTTTACCGATTACTGTCACTCATATATACAGTAACTAGTTTAATGTTTTTTGTCTTTTATTTTGTTTCCTATATACAAGTGTTTTTTATTTATATCGCTTTTCTTTACCATACAATGCAGTTAATGTTAGAAGAATTTGACTGAACTTAAGTTTGACAATGGGAGGGGGGAAATTCAAATTTTGGTATGAGGAGCATGTGCTCATGCGTGAATAGTCGGGAGGAAAGAAAGGGCGGTAAATAATAATGAAAAAGGGCGCCCCGTCTGGACGGGCGGAATGGATAAGCGAAAGGCCAACCTCGGAACTATATGTACCTTTCTGATCTAACACCACAGGCGATGGTCAGGGATCATCCTCTCAATAGGACTGAAAGAAGGAATCTTCCTAGGAAGAACCTAGACCGTTTCTGAAAGCATCCTTTACGTTGTTGTTCACTGTAGCAGCTTGCCAAGTGGGAGAATGAGGACCGTCGGATCGAGGGCATGAAGGCTATAACATAGAGTTGGAGGCCTTATTTATGGGACATCCGCTCTCTGATCGACGTTTTATAGTCCATGTATCTTAACCTAATATTATGAATAATCTAACAAAGACTCGTTGTGGTAATCATTGCCAGAGACAGCGTCACGATTTCAAGCTTATTGTTTCGGGATTCTAATTATTTTAAGTTATCGGGTTCTAAGTTAATAATTTATACATATTTAATGAATTTTTAATATATGGTTCAAAATAAAGCTATTGAATTTGACCGAACACGCTCCCGACACTCTAGCTCCGCCCTATCATTGGCCAATGGAAATGTTGAGAAGGTAGAGAACGTTATGGCTTTGTATTATTGCTTTGTACGATAATGTACGAGAGAGATTGAGAAAAATTATTTTTAAAAATTGTACTTATTATATAGATCAACTCCAATTTGAATGATGTAGACTTTAAAGTCAACTTAAGTGTGATTTACTGAGCTAATTTGCATTACGCGCTATTGTAATCTCTTTAAGAGGCCAAATTAAAAAGAAGTATATGAACCCTCTCATAATTGATGGTTACAGCAAGTTGTAGGTTTTCAATGGCTAATACTAGATGCGATAAAACTTATTCGTATCGTATATTTACACCAAATAAATAATACAAGACTAAAATTGCTCGAGTGGTAAGTACTTTTCATTTTAAATGCTAAAGTTATGGGTTCGAATTATTAAGGAAGCAAAAGGAAAGCTCCTAGGAGAAGGTAAAAATGATATTACATATATGAGACCCAACTCGATTTGGGATCGCAGGAGAATTTATGAGACCCACTGATTTAAGAAGCTTCCGATTAATCGGAATCTCTCTGATTTATTTATTTCTATTTCACATGCTTCATTGAAAGAATTGATCATCGTACCACTAAATTCCAGTTTGATGCCCCATGAATACCTATTGTATTGTTCATATTTCTAGAAATATTAAATAAAGAAAAGAAAATTTTACCTCCTATACTAAAGATATACACTTTATTTATTATAAAATAAAATTATTTTAAAATATTAGTTTTTATAGCTATCTTTTATATTTTATAGTAAAATAAGTATTTATGGTATATACTACCATTGAGGCATGAAATGCGCTATTTATATTTTTTCGCTCTCTTTCTTTCAATTAACATACGATTCTCTCTCAGAATTATTTTTCTTTCTCTCTCTTCGAGCACGAAAGAGAAACAAATCATGAAATAGAGCCTAAAAATCTCAAAATCATAAACATGAAAGTCAACCTATAACCAAAAAAAGGAAGCGGGGAAACTTTGGGCGACGGAGAGATTGAAGAGAAAGAGAGATTCTTAGCGTGTTAAGTAAGAGAGAAAAGAGGAAGAAGAGGTCGAATTGGGAGCATTGTAAATTGTACTGGAAGAGGTAGTGAAGAGATACAAGGAGTCTTGGCCAGAAAACGCCATCTCCGACGAACTTTCTTCTCTTCTTTGCTATTTAGCCACATACAATGATACAAATATATTGTATTCTTTACAAATCACTCAAACACATTGTATTTTTATAAAGATACATTTTTTTTGCTTGCGTTTACGTATTTCGAAGGTCTGTATTTTTTTAATACAGCTGGATACACTTGTATTCATGCATAGTGTATAAACATTGAAATACACTGAATACAAACATTAAAATAGAACATAATATAAACAGTGAATACATTTAATTTCAAAATATCGTGAAATATAGTAAAATACATTGTATATCAATAAAAATACAGTGAATACAACCAATGAAATATACTGAATATAGCAGTAATGACATGTATTAGAAATAACTAAAATACTGCTAATACAAATGCATTTGAATACATTGAATATAAAATAGCGAATACAGTAAATACGAACATTACGAAAATCGAATCTAATGAATGCAACAATAAAAAAAAAATATTGAAACACACTAAATATAAAAATTATATACAACTAAAAAATTATTTTAATTAATTGGGTTGATAATGAGATATGTTAGAATTGATTTTGTTAAGTTATATTAGGAGTGTATCACGCTAATTAATATTTTTTCCGTTGTTAGACAACTAGACATATCTATTTTTTAAGGTGATTGCCATTACTGTATTCATGAATACATGGTGCGAATAGATTGAGAATACATGTGCGTACAACTGGACTGCCCTGATTTTAGGCGCTTTTTGCTGCTGTATTCATGAATACAGCAGCGCGAATACATATGAATACATGCGCACACAACTGGACTGCCCTTATTTTAGTTGCTTTTTGCTGCTGTATTCATGAATACATGGCGCGAATACATGCGCGTACAGCTAGACTGCCCTGATTTTAGGCGCTTTTTGCTGCTATACAGCAGTGCGAATACAACAAATACACTACCGTAACAACTGAATAGTAGCTATAAGAAGTAATTATGTATACGGTAGCTATAGAAAGTTAATAGCCACTAAACAATAGTGGTTTCTGAAAATTCCTCTTAAATAAATGTGAAGGTGTTGCCATGTGGTTTGCCACCTTTAACATTTATTATAAGCTTTTCTTCGCATTTTATATGGCAGTGTTTGGTTAGACAAAGTATTAAAGAAAAGAATTGATACTCGTAATCTAATGAGTTATAAATATTTATGTGATTCCGTAAATTATCTAACTAAAAATAAAATGAGAGGTTTAAAATAAAATTAGTTCTTAAATATAATAAAGTGTCAATCTTTTTTGATAGACTAAAAAGAAAGTGTACCTAAGCAACGTGTATTCATGAAAACTATAGGTATAGCCTTTATGCATTGATCATACAACCTTTTAAGATTCTTCTTACTTCATTATATTTGGGTTTCAGGTTAAAAAATAAAAAAGAAAATTAGAACGCGTTGATTATGAAACGGGTGTTGGTTTACTGTTCCGTCTCATAGTACTTCATGACGATTTAAGACTTTTTCTCATATTATTTCCTAATATAAGAACTACTAGAACTCAAAGGATCTTACTTCCTTACGATTGGAATATTGTAGTCTACAAAATTAAGTTGGTCATTACCAAAAAAAAAATTACTTCTGTTATTTTCGCGTTTACTTAAGTGAATTAACTATATCTTTGCTATAATTATTAAAAAAAAAAAAAAAAAAAAAAAGAGAAGAAGAAGAAGAAAGTTCAGCTTAATACATTGGGCCTTAATACAATTAGTTTGGGATACCATGACAAGTAGGGGTATATATAGGTCGGGATGGATGGTTCGGATTTTTCAATTACCAAATCAAATCAATTGTCTTGAATTTTCAAATTTACAAACAAAAACAAATCAAACCAACAAAAGCCGGGTTTTTCAATCTCGGCTTTTCTCGAGTTTTTCGGATTTTTTCCGGTAAAATCTTCATAGCATAAGACATATAATGTGTGCTCTAATATTTCTTAAGTTCTAGTAGGATAAAACTATATAAGATGTTTTCCAAGAAAATAATACAAAATAATGTGAGGTGAGTCATGATTACACTAAAATACTCAACAAGTCGCATAAAATAAATATTGTTAACTAATAAGACATAATGAAAATAAATATAATTTAAAATTATTAAGTCATGCTAAAATAAGTACTAAGCATTAATTACATGACTAACTAAAGATAAAAATAAGTTATGCACTTTCACTGTCTAAACCAATGCAAAACTAAAAGAATAAATATACAATACTCTTGTCATTCCTACTTCCAAGTATTGATTAATTTTATTTTTTTTGAATTTTTTCGTTCCTATACAATATTTGAAACTTATTTACCAAAATTATTTTAATTTTATATATTACCCGCCCTAAACAAGGATTACTTACAAATTATATACATTCCACCTTAAAAGACTCTCAATCCATTATTAGTGCCTTCAATCAAGGAATTTCTCTCCTCTCCTTATTCTTGTTCTTCATCACTCAGCCTATATTTTCTCTCTTAGCTAGTCGATAGTTGTGACATAATCCGATGCTTCAGTTCCCATTGGAATCCTCCTAGAGATGTTTAGCCCAATATTTGAATAGTTAAGAAGTCTGGGAGTTCTGGAGTGCTTTCTCCAAATCTACCCAGCAGCCATATGCTAATATAGTTTCTCCCCTACTTCAGATACCAGACTTCCAGACCTATCTTATGCTAAAGAAAAAGAATACGAGATAGTAACAAAGAATGTGGCAAATTTTACAGCTACAATGTACATGATATTTATACCAAGAGACACCTTAATCATAGACCTCGACAATGTGGTTGTAATCTTGTTAATAAATACCTAAACTTAAACTATATATCACAACTTTCCCTAAAAATTAAAATTGACTCTAATGACGATTTGTCGCATTCCCCTTTTTTGTGTCTCTTGACACAGGTAGCAGCTAGGAATTCATTCTTTACTTTTTTTCCTTAATAAATCAATTGAGAAAAGAATAATATATGGTACATAAATATACAAATTAAAAATAAATTTCGTACAAATTTAATGCAAATTTGAATATCTACAACAACATACATAGTAAAAATAAATTTCATACAACTAATTATATCTTATACAACTTATTTACGACTTATCTACAGTTTTCATGCATTATTTCTACCCAGTTAAATATAACTACATTATCATACAACTTAAATACAAATTTTGTAAAATATGTCTTTTGTATATTTTGTATCTGATTTGTATATATTTTGTATGTGGTGTGTGCTTCTTCCTCTCTAAAATTCCAATCAAAACTTACTCTCCAAATATAATTTTGATACATATCAACAACTTTATGTAAAAAGATGATATTGATAACTTAAATACAAATTTTGTACAACGATTCATACATTATACAACTATTTTTCGACTTTCATAAACATTTAAATAAAAAAAATATAACTACAAATGAATATAATTTATATACAATTATAATACAACTTTATTACAATTTCGTAAGTATATTGTATGTCATGTGTTCTTCTTCTTCTTCTTCTTCTTCTTCTTCTTCTTTTTCTTCTTCTTCTTCTTTCTTCTTCTTCTTCTTCTTCTTCTTCTTCTTCTTCTTCTTCTTCTTCTTTCTTCTTCTTCTTCTTCGAGTTTCAATCTGAATTTCAGCCAAAATCAAGTCTAATCTTCACCAAAACACCCTCAAAATTGAGATCTAAACTCCAAACAATATCTCAATTGTTTGCAACAATACCCAACCCAAACAAATAATAATTTTTAAAAATCCAAATTCGATTTCAATAATTCAAAGCTTTTTAATGGCTATCAGTGGTGGAGAGTCAAACACCTTCAAAATTTATTGATTGACAATTTCAATTTGAACACCAATTGTGCAACATGAAATGAAATTTCTAAGTTAAAACGATTTAAATCCATTGATGAATTCCATTAAAACTCTATGCAACAAGAAAGCATAAAAAAACAGAGAACATCAAATGAAGAAAAATTAGGGAAAACACAAAGAAGGATAGTAGAGAGACGAAGAGAGAGATTGAGAGACAGAGACAGAGACAGAGACAGAGACAGAGAGACGGAGAGAGAGAGTGGGCAAGTACAAAGAGATAAAGAAATAACTGATATTCCTTATTCATTCTTAATATAAAGGGATACTCATTTAAAACTTATTTGTATATAATTGGTAAATTGTATATGACCATGTAATTAAATTAAAACTTGAGTAGGGAAGGTAATAAGGTTTCAAATAGTGTATAAGAAGGTAAAAATCTCAACTTTTAGGCATTAGTATTGATTTATTATGCTCTAGGCTTTGGTTGAGTTACTAACTTTTTTGGGTTATAAAACATATTTGACCATTTAAAAATTTCAAGTCCTAGTTTGAAATAATACATTAAAAGAGTGAATTATGAAAAAGTTTTAAAAATATTTATAAATTACATTACAATAATTATTTTTATGTATAAAATATTTTTAAAACTTGTATAAATGTGATGTCGGGTTGGTTTGGTTTCGGTTTAATTTTTTTTAGTTAAAACCAAACCAAAGTAATTATGGTCAGATTTTTTTTCTAATACCAAACCTAATCAAACTAAACTATAGTCTAATTTTTTTTTCGATTTAACTTGAATTATCAATTTGGTACAATTTATCAGTTTCCGTTATACACCTCTAATGACAAGCCTTAGGCCGTATGTCCAACTCAAAAAGAGAGGCCATTTTGATAGCCCAAAATTCGACATCGGGCTTAAATGTACAGTTTGAGATGACATATACCCCTCTTTGAACCAATTATTCTTTAAATTTCGGCTTATATTCCAAAGAAAATGAGAAAAATGATCCCTTATGTTTGAAGATAGGTACAAAGTAATCTTTTAAATATGCATTAAGCAGTTTTAGTCTTTTAGATTTATTAAAAGTGTTAGTCAAATATTTAATAGTTTATGTTCTTTAGATTTAACAAAAACCGTAGGGAAAAAAAGATATGAACCTTAAACACCAAGAACGTCTCATTAAATTCTAAAAAATACACACACAAAAGCTTCACTAGACACCAAAAATAGCAGAATTACATCTCAAAAAGTTACATCAGACTCTAAAAATAGATCAAAAATAATAAACACTATAAAAATTGTACCTCTAAATGTGAGTTCTCGCTAATTTTTTTTCTTTTCACAAATTTCCGTCAAATCCAACGTACAGAATTTCTTAAATATTTGACAGAGAACAAAAGTATTGATTTTGACAAACTTAAAGGGGAAAGCTTGCTTAGAGCATACTTAAGGGACTAATTTGAAACCTGCTCTCAAATATAAGGGATCATTTTTTATCATTTTCTCTTATATTTGACATAGTCGCAAATTGTTTTTTTTCCTCGCCTTTTGCTTTTAATTTAGATGCCTTAACTAAAAACTTTATGGATTTATCTTAAAATAAAATGGTTATCATGAAAAATGAAGCTTAAAAGATATCAATTATCGAGTATTGTATTGTAGGAAAAATGATACTATATAGCCGTTCTCAAAATAATAGCCAATAAAATATATATTTTTTGTATATATATACATTATGTATGTTATATTCAAAAATTATATAAATTTTATAAACTTTTTCAGCTACCGAATATAAGTGATTTCTGGCGCGAGTTAAAAGTGAAAAAAGCCCTATATTGTACAACGAAGATCTCATTCAACTAGACTCATTCGCTTTGCAAGGATAGTGATCGGTCTCAACTCTCCCTTATCGTAGACACGAACAATTATGAAAACCAACACATTCAAATTAGTGTCTTGAGCAACCAAAATAAACACAATGTAAATTTATTTGGACGAAAATGTTCATCATCTGCAAGTGTCTTAATTGGCCCGAACAACCCATGTTCGTGACTCCTTATAATTTACGAGCACCAGCAGTAGCACATTCACATATTATTGCTTTTCGTAAACAACAAAGAAACTATAAAACTTTAATTTTGAGGAATAGTCCTAGCCTTGTTTCTACTGTTTTCAATCACTTGATTAATGAATTTGCTGGATCTTTCTAGCTACCCAATTATTTTTAAGTAGATAGTTTGTGTCTGTATTGATAAATCGATACCATGATAAATGGACCTTGGGCCTAACTCAATCCCAAAAGTTAGCTTATGAGATGAGGATTGCCCAAGACCATATAAGAAGACCAAAAACCTCAAATCTCACCGATGTGGGACAATTCAACATGTACCATGATATCCAATTCGTTCCACAGCATTTTCTTATCTATCTATTTTCTGTAAATTTGTAGTTGACTACGTATATTGAATTGTACGGTGAAGATTGCGAGTTGCGAAGTGGGTAGATGGGATCAGCTGTTGGTTATCACCTATCACAAAAAGGATGTGTCTTCTTTTCTGTTCGATCTATGGAAAAGTCGCATTGCATGCATTAGATTTATAAGTCGCAGATGCTGTTAAAAATGGCATTCTTCACTTACATTTATAAATCACATTCTTTGATTGCACTTTGTAAGTTGCGTGCTGATGAGAAATCGGTGAATGCACTTTATAAGTCCTCAATATTACTGATTATTAATTAAGTGTTTCATGTTGATTTAAAAATTTTAATGTAAAATTACTTTCTACTGACGTAAATATTTGATTATCTAACCATGTATTTTACATTGAATCGAAAAATTTTAAATTAGTGGTTGAAAATTAAAGTGACGATCGTATCACTTAATTATTGATTTTTGTAATAAATACATGTACCTATCTTGTATTTATTGATTAAGTGATGAATGTGCATGTAAAACTAAAAGTAAATTCAACCCCTGAAAATTTAAGAAAAAAATTAGTAGGGAATTTAAGCAGATCATATTCAAATTTATCGAGTTAATGAAAATCGAATAGCAAGTAAATTAAATAAAAAAACATAAATAAACATATTAAAAGTATGTATTGGTGTTTGGAAGCTTTTTGTGCCTCTAACATGCAGTAAAATTGAAACCATATAAACTACGTAGTTAATTAAGTACAATCTGATTTATCGATACAGATCAAAGGTTTAATTTATAGGATTATTTTATTTTGAAAACCATAAATCATTCTAGATTTTTCATAAAATGTTTATACCTCGCATGTGTAAGTGACTTTTATCATTTTACTCCCTTTAAAATAATTTTCAGTAAAATAAAAAATTAATAAATAACTTAAATAAAATTGTAAACCTGAAAAAAAAGTAAGTTTGAAATTATTGAGCATGTCATACATTACAGATTGAAACTTGATCATGCCCAATTGGTGAATTAAATTAAAATTTCCAAGAGAGATCATATGACAAACTAAAAAAAATAAATGAGTTTAGACTTTAATGCACCAACATACGCTTTTTACACTGTCGTATTACAACTAATATATGACAAGAGGAAAGTATTGTTCGTAGCAAATTTAATATGAAAAAAAAAAAATTACTAAATATTTATAATGAATAATTTCTCGCAATAGAATTGAGGCACTGAAAACATTTCCGATATCGGTAATTGTAGCTTCTCCTGCATCAATTAATTTTGAACCTTATGATATAGTAAAAATATATCGAGTCCACACAAATCATATTGGCTCATTTTCTCGTGATATTATTTTCAGACCACACAAAAATAAAACAAGAAAAGTGTATTTACAATATGAACTTCCCGTGTATAGTTTTTACTTTACATTAACCTTTTTTTTTCTTTTTACACAAAGCACATTATCGTGTATCTTTTTTTTTTTTTTTTTTTTTTTTTTTTGTAGTGTAACAAAAATAAAAATAAAACTAAAATATATTGATCCAAGCTTCTTCCCCGCCGTGAAATCTAGCTATCGGAATTCTGAATCTCTGCTATTTGCTGGCCCAGAATTACCGGCTTCAATTTATTCCGCCATAGATCTTTATACAAATCACCTTCTCCAGCTTCTCTTTTTACCTCCACAATTACAAATTGTTCTGTCAATCTGTAGATATCGACGCTCATTGTTAATTTACCATTTTGCACTTTCATCTCAATTCCCCATTCTTTCTTCTTCCTTAATCTGAAATTCTCCTTCTTCGCCATTTCCTCGACTCTCTCGATTATACTCTCCGGTGACTGTTCGACCACCGTCCTCTCCAAATCATACGCCGGATTATTCGATTTGAACAATCCCGAAATGTCCAATCCTTGAGAAAACGAAATTAAATCGAACGCATTCAAACTACTTGAAGTTACTGAATCCTTATTTTCTTCCTCCGCTGAGAATTTAATAAATTTCAATCCCTTTCTGAACCATGGATCCTTGATAATTTCATCAATCGTTATTCTCGTCGCCGGATTTGTATCCAGAAGACGAGATAATATCCGTATAACATCAGGAGACATCCATTTCGGGCACTTGAATTCACCTTTGTAGATTTTTTTGTACATTAGCATTAAATTCTGATCGTAAAACGGCAAATAACCGGCGATCATCACGTACAGAATAATTCCACATGACCATATATCAGTTTTAGCTCCGTCGTATCCTTTAATTGTTAGAATCTCCGGTGCCACGTAAGCTGGAGATCCGCAAACGGTATGTAACAGCCCGTCGAATTTTTGTATTTGGTCAGTTGTGGCACTTAGACCGAAATCGGAAATTTTGAGATCCCCATTCTCATCAATCAATATGTTTTCAGGTTTCAAATCGCGGTGGTAGATTCCACGTGAATGACAGTAATTGAGCGCGGAAATTAGTTGCTGAAAGTATTTCCGGCTAAGATCCTCGCTGAATCGGCCGTGATCGGCAATTTTGGTGAATAATTCCCCTCCTTTAACGTATTCCATAATGAAATAGATTTTTGATTTCGTGGCGAGCACTTCATGGAGTTTGACAATGTAAGGGTGGCGCAGCTGGCGCAAAATGGAGATTTCACGCTCAATGTTTTCGTTTGGAATATTGTCTTTGTTGTTTTTGTTGATCATTTTGATCGCGACGCTTTGGCCATTAATGATTTCTCGGGCATGGTAAACTTTGGCAGATGCGCCACAGCCGAGTAATTTTCCGAGCTCATATTTCCCAAATAATGGCTTTTCCGGCATTCGATTGACGTGGTGATTTGGGTTTTTGGAGAAGACTGGCGAAGAAGAAGCTAAAGGATTGATATGTTCAAAATCTTGAAATTAGGGTCTAAGTTTCTTGGATTTCCTTGTCTTCGATAGTGTCAACCTGTGTTATATACAGGTCTTTTTTTGCAACATTTTTTCTTTTTAAATTTCCACGTGAATTGCGAACTAGTCATCGTATTATCAGATAGAATGTTTCATGTTTATTTTTATTATTATTATTTTATCCATTCAATGTTTTTAGTCAACGAAATTTTAGGTCGGTTTTGGCTATGGTTTACACGGTTTAGTTATCCTGTATATCTCAATTAAGTATTGATTTTCTTTTGCTTAAGCAGATTAGTTTCTTATAATCCAAGCAAAAAAGTTTGTGCCCTCTGTTGTTTCTTTCTCTCTTTTTCTTTCGCAAGAGAAGAAATGCAACAAAAACTTGCTAGATCTTAAAATAATAGTCGAAGAAATGTGTGCATATATATATATATATATATATATATATATATATATATATATATATA
>MCJB01045259.1:54543-86785 GCA_002018475.1 Nicotiana obtusifolia | reverse complement strand
CACTAATAAATCCAAAACCAAATACATGCCAGGAAATTAGTCCAAGATTTTACTCACCAGAATCCAATAGTATGGCAGAAAATGCCACTAGCTTTAATATATATATATATATATACTGTAGTAATAAATATATACATATATATACTATAGTATTTTATATACATATACACGTATTATATAGAACAGAGTAGGTTTGGAGCGACCAAAATTGCGACCAACGTTGGTCGCAAATTTCAATTTTAAAATTTTCAGATAAGCGACCAACGTGGGTCGCAAAGTTGGTTGCTTTTTGTAATTACAGAAACAAAAGCGGGCTTTCTCCTTATTTCGCCCAAAATTCCCAACTTTCATATTTTTCTAATCCTAATTCCACTCCCCCACCCCGCGACACCACGCCCCGCCGCTGCTCGTAGCCGTCGCCGCTGCCCGTTACCGCCGCCGCTGCAATCAGTGTCACACCGGTCGCGCCTATTATCTCTCCTTCTCCACCTATAAAAAATCAAGGTTAAAATTATAACCTTCAATCTTTGTTATTTTTGGTGTGTGTGTTACAATATTTGATGTATTGTTGTTTATTGTTTCAATTAGTGTTTCAATTCTTTGTACAATGTATTTTATTGCTAATTTCTGGAATTTTTTTTTTTGGTCTAATTTATGGAATTACTGCGTATGGAATGATTTTCATAATATTTTAGTGCACTGTCTTTCACCTCAAAGATTGAAATTTTCACATTTACATGCTGTTTTTTTTACATGCACTTTAACATGCTTTTCCTCCAACAGTTAATGATAATGGAAATTCAATCCTCAATGTGCTAACTTTTAAGAAACAGAAAAATTTTAATAACGAAATATTGCACTTAATTGCAGAATAATGGAAAAGCGCAAGTTTTCTTTATGAATTGGATTATACTTGAACCTTTAGGATACGAATTGGACTTTTTGTTTATGAATTGAACTTTTAGTTTATGAATTGAACTTTTAAGATATGAATTAACTTTTAGTTTGAAAATTGAAATTTTAGGATATGAAATTAATTAACTAGAAAAATATTGGAATATGAATTAACTAAATTAATTTCCTCTTGTTTTATTTGTATAGATGGAACATCGTACTTGGATGTACAATAGGAATTATCCTAATTGACGGGGATTGAGGGAGGATTTTGTAGAAGGGGTGGATGACTTTATTAGACATGTAATGTCACTTCCACCATACCTAATTGAAGGAATAATCAGGTGCCCTTGTGTTAAGTGCGACTATATGAAGTTTGGAAAACCGGATGAAGTTAAGGTTCATCTTTATATAAAGGGGTTTATAGAAAATTACTTTTTGTGGACTAATCATGGAGAGATCGATGGTAGCCATGGGATATTTCATAATCTAGTTGTGGGTGAAAGTAGTAGGTCGGTGGAGAATACAATTAGTGATTCCGGAATTCATCATATGGTTTCAGATGCTTTTGGGATGCACTTTGGGGGTGATTCCAATGAAAATGTTGAACAAATTCCTAATGATGAGGCAAAATGTTTTTATGAACAATTAAAGGAAGCTAGTCGTCCACTACGTAACGGAAGTACGCACTCTAAGTTGTCTGTTGCAGTTAGATTACTAAGTATGAAATCTGACTGGAATATTTCTCAAGGAGCCATGGACTCTTTCATTGACCTTATGCGTGAACTAGTTGACCGTGATGTCGACTTACCTGTTGATTTCTATAAGGCAAAGTGATTGGTTTCTAAGTTAGGACTTTCGTCAATGAGAATTGATTGTTGTGAAGATGGTTGTATGTTATACTATAAAGATGATGCAGGTCTGGACAGTTGTAAATTCTGCGAAAAGCCTCATTTCAGGAGGCTTTCCAGCGGAAAGATGGTCGCTATCAAGTCGATGCATTATTTACCTCTGATACCTAGGTTAAAGAGGTTATATGCGTCGATGAGCTCTGCTCCTCATATGAGATGGCACTTTGAAAATAGAAGACCACCCGGTGTTATGTGTCATCCTTTTGATGGAGAAGCTTGGAAGCACTTTGATAGGACGTATCCGGATTATGCTAGTGAACCGAGGAATGTTCGGTTGGGTTTGTGTGCTGATGGCTTCACCCCATTTTCTGTTTCTGCAACACCTTATTCATGTTGGCCTGTCTTTGTTACACCTTATAATCTACCACTAGAGTTGTGCATGACTAGTCCATACATATTCTTGAACTGTATTATCCCTGGTCCACGTAATCCAAAAAACTTAATTGATGTATATTTGCAACCTCTGATTGATGAGCTAAAACAATTGTGGTACGATGGTGTTGAAACATATGACATATCAACTAAACAGAATTTCAATTTGCGTGCCAATTTAATGTGGACAATTAATGATTTTCCTGCGTATGGAATGTTGTCTGGGTGGATGACTGCTGGGAAGCTAGCTTGTCCTTACTGCATGAAAAATAGTAAAGCGTTCACTTTGAAATATGGCCGAAAACAATGATGGTTTGATTGTCATCGTCAGTTCTTGCCTCCTGATCATGAGTTTAGAAGGATGAAAAATGCATTCAGAAAGAATAAAATGGAATGTGATTTTCCACCTCCGATACTTTCAGGAGAGGAAATTTGGGAGAGGGTCCACCTTATAGATTTCCAGGATACGGTGTTACTCACAATTGGGTGAAAAGGAGTATATTTTGGGATTTGCCTTGTTGGAAGGATAATCTTCTCCATCACAACCTTGATGTCATGCACATTGAAAAGAACTATTTTGATAATTTGTTCAACACAGTGATGGATATTAAAGGTAAGACCAAGGATAACGCAAAGGCTAGAATGGACTTACAAGAATATTGCAGGCGGTCTGAACTACACTTGCAGACAGCACACAATGGTAAGGTGCTCAAACCCAAAGTAAGTTAAACATTCACTTTAGAGGAACGACGGCAAATTTGTGATTGGGTAACGAAACTGAAGATGCCTGAGGGTTATGCGTCGAATTTTGGGCGAAAAGTTGATATGGAGGCGGGGAAGTTGAGCCATTTGAAAAGTCATGACTTTCATGTCTTCATGGAGACCTTACTGCCTATTGCATTTAGTGGTTTGCCTGAAAGAATCTGAAAACCCATCACAGAGATCAGTTTGTTCTTCAAAGACATGTGTTCTTCCACGTTAAAGGAAGAAAACCTACTGCAGATGGACCAGAACATTCGTGTCACCTCTTCTAAGCTGGAAAGGATATTTTCATGTGGGTTTTTTGATGTGATGGAACACCTTCCAATCCACCTTGTACACGAGGCACGACTTGGAGGGCCCGTTCAATGCAGATGGATGTATCCCTTTGAGAGGTAATATTATATGTTTGAAAAAAAAATTCTGTTTTATTTTAATATTCTTGGCTAACCTGAAATTATGATAGGACAATCAGCAAATGCAAACAATTTGTTAGACAGAGGAACAGGGTTGAAGGATCTATGTGCGAAGCATATCTTGCAAAGGAGACTGCTCATTTTTGCTCTTATTATTTTGAGAGTAATACGGCATGTGCTAGGAATGGGCCCAACAGGCACACAGTCGACCTTATGAATGATCCGTCATATCCGCATATATCCATATTCAATCAACCAGGCCGGTGTTCTAAAGATGTTAGAAAGAGGAGTTTGAGCGATGTGGAGTTCAAGTCAGCTACACTTCATGTGTTGCTAAATTGTCCCGAAGTCGTACCATTTCTCAAGTAAGTATTGATTTAGTAGTTATCAGAATATAACAATTACTGTGATTACATCTCAATGCAAGTACTTAAAATATTTGATGTGTCACAGTCACTTTGTGGGTCAATTTGGCCATGATGTTGTATATACGAGATTTGATACGTGGTTCAAACAATTTGTAAGTTTCTCCTTAAAATATTCTAACACTACGTAGGTAAACAATGTTTGGAAGTTATGCTAACATATGAATTTTTTTTAACAATATGTAGGTAAATGATCCAAATAATGGTGTAAACCAATTTTTGAAAGATATATCTTGGGGACCTGGGGTTGAGGTCAGAACAATGTCTAAGTACGTTGTGAATGGATATAAGTTATACCGAGGAATGCTCAAAAAATAAAAATAGCAACAATAGTGGGGTGTGGGTTCAAGGTGGTGATGGCAACCAAGATGGAGATATTGATTACTATGGTGTGATCAAAGAAATAATTGAACTAGAATATACAGGTTGGCCATACAAGAAACTGATACTCTTTAGATGCAAGTGGTTTGACCCACACCCAACAAGAGGTACTAGAGTCCACAATCAGTACAACATAATTGAGGTTAATCATAAGAGCAAGTATGATCGCTATGATCCTTTCATAATTGCATATAATGTTAGGCAAGTGTATTATGCTCCTTATCCATTGCGGCGGAATAAGTCTGATTGGTGGGTTGTAATAAAAACCAAGCCTGTGGGTAGGGTGGAAGTTGAGAATGTGTTAGATGTTGCATAGACGAAGTTTTAGAAAATGATTTGGAACATCCTAAATACATACTGGAAGAAGTTGATATTTCTGAAGTAAGAATTACAGAAAACGAGGAAGAAGTATCAACCGATGAAGCTCAAACTACAAAGGAAGAAGAATTCTCGGACGAGGAACTATACGATGATGAGCTTTAAATAGTTGGCTTCTTTAACAACTCTCGTTTATAGCTATTTTCTTTATATCTTTCAATTTAAATATGTCTTATATTATGCAGATGACAGGCAAGAGTCGAGGTAACAATGATTCTAGTAGTTCTCGGGGTCAAGAAAAGGCTAGGAAACCAAAGAGGAGGGTAGAAGATTATACACCAACTTGTCCTGCCGTTTCAGAATTGCCTATGCCTACGTCTTTTCCTCCATCCCAGGGCAATTCTGAGCTGCCACAACATCACCAGCCCTACACCTTCGTGCAGACACCAGGTCTTTCATCACAGGGCCATAGGATTGTACGTCCGACATACAGTCCAGCTGCCGCACATCCACGTGGATCTCAGCCATTTGCGTCGCATGGACCGCATCGATCCATGTCACAGCCACTAGGGTTACTGCCACTGGGGTCGCAGCCACTCGGGTCACAGCAATCAGTGACACGTCCCCCTGCGGCCCATACAGCTATGTCGCAGTCACAGGGTTCGCAGCGATCTTCATCTGGGACTCCATCTATTACAGGCCTTCTCCTGCGAGACACTAGCTCTGACCCCCCTACGCCTTCCACACATGCCTCTGATGTACATGGTTCGGACATGGTGATGATGACGAGGAGGTGCATCGTGATCAATATGGCAGGATCATCATAGTCCCAGAGGGTGACGGGTAAGAGTTATTTGTTTATTTTTTCGTTTATTGTTTTGTACGGTTTTACTAAGATATTAATGTGTCTTTTTTTATTACATTAATGGTTCATCCCTAGTAATTTTACTACAAGGATAATCACCCAAGCCACCAGAAAGCTATATGATGGCCCTTATGCGACTTGGAGTGATTTCCCATTCTCTCTTAAGGAGCAAATTTTTAATGAATTTAAGGTATAAATGTTCTTTTGAGCAGTACAATTATTTATATTTATGATATTTCCATCTAAATACTTAACTTTTGAAATACAGAGCAAGTGTGTATGGGAACACCGCTATAGTGCGGATGTAGCTGCTAATTTCCATTTCATGGCTCGCAAGCGGTTGTCACATTGCTTTTCCAGAGCTAGAAAGTCGAACCAGAAGCCCTCCTGGTTGCTTGATCATCTATGGGATGATCTGCAAAGGCAATGGCTAAATGCAGATCTCTAAAGAAGAGCGAGCAAGGAAAGAAAGCTCGTGCTTCTGAGAAGGGAGGCTCCCTGCACACTGGAGGTGCGATCAGCCTCGGTACAATAAAAAGGAAAATGGTACGTAATCGCTTAATTTAATTTTAATTTTCAACGTCTACTCTGTTTATTAACTAAAATTTATGAGTTTTCAGGAGAAGAAGTTGGGCCGTCCGATGAGGCAAGATGAGTTATTCAAGGAGACTCATATTGTCAAGAAGAAGAAAGATTCGGACGAAGAAAGGTGGGTCGAGGGCCGAGCCTCGACTGTACATGTAAGTTTTCAATTTTCATTAAGTACTTTGATTTACTTTTACATAACTTTTGAAGTACTAATTCAATGTAATTTTTCTTATAGAGTCGCTTCACAGCTGAGGTTGAAGAATTCATATGCAGCTAGCCACCATCTTCATCGGGCGACCCAAATCCAACCGTCGGACGAGGATGCTGAAAGACTATGGACGCAGGCTGCTGGCGGTCCAAAATGGGGGAAGGTATATGGGCTTCCCACTAAAAAATTCCACCGCTATAAGTGTGGAATGCAAGGAATAGGCACTTCCGCGCAAGCGGAGCAACTTGATGGGGAGAGCCTCTCCTCTATGCGGGAGAATGTGGCAAAGCTCACAGCCGAGCTAGAAGCCTCCAAGAAAAGAGAGAAGGTTAGAGATGCTCAGTAAATTGCCATACAAGAGTAGCTCAAATCTCTCTTGGCTTCTGGCGCTTTTCCAATTCCCCGGTCTCGTGAGTCATCGCCAGAGGCTCGCCCTCCCGGTGCTACTTCCTCCCGTCCTCCCCGTTATCATCCCTCCGGTCCTACACAACTACACCCTTATCCATATCGTGTTGGTGATGACACTTCATCGGACCATGACACTAATGATGTAGACATTAATAATCATTGAATTATAATAACATTTAACTTATTTTGGTTAGTTTATGTATAAGTTCTATTGAACTTCATACTTTGTTACTTTTAATGTTGTTGTTGTTGTTGTTGTTGTCGTCGTTGTTGTTGTTTATGGCATTTGAATTTGGTTTGTTGTTGTTGTCATCGTTGTTGTTGTACGTTATGGCATAAAATGCCTGTTTAGGGTTTTGGTAAGCCGGCAGGTGGTGTAGCTGCCAAAACAGGCGATTTCTGGAAAAAATAAACCAAGAAAAGCGAACAACATTGGTCTCAAGTTGGTCGCTTTTCACTGAAAAAAAATAATTCTGGAAATTAGCGACCAACGTTGGTCGCCAAACAGCCCAGATTTTAAAACTGTTCAAGTATAGCGACCAACGTTGGTCGCTTATCATCAAAAAAAAAAAAATTCTTCAGAATAGCGACCAAGGTTGGTCGCTATATTACCCAGAGTTTTAAAATCTGGAAATATTGCGACCAACGTTAGTCGCTAACTGTAAATTAAATTTTTCTGTTCTTCAGTTTAGCGACCAACATTGGTCGCTTAATCAAAATTAAAAAAAAATATTAATTATATTGCGACCAACGTTGGTCGCAATTTTCCAGATTATATTAATTAAGAAATAGATTAGAGACCAACGTTGGTCGCTAATTTGCGACCAAAGTTGGTCTCTACATGTTTTTCCGGAATGTTTGGTCCTTTTGTTTTAGAGACCAAAGTTGGTCGCAAAGGTAAAGTGACCACCTGAATTGTGACCAGGCCTGTTCGGTCGCTTTTTGATCGCTTTTGGACAAAAAGAGACCAACGTTGGTCGCTTTTTAGCTGATTTCTAGTAGTGAACACAGTGGAAGACCATGGAACGTTCGAGGATCATGATTGTGCGGGTGGTGGAGATTCCATTGAGTTGCTGTGGAATTAGATGCTCACGTGATAGAGGAGCTTTGTTCACGCTTCAAGAAGTAACTCGTAAAATTCCGTTTATATTAGTTGTCTAGATTACATGTGATTTTGATACTGGAATTGATTTTGCCACTTATTATAATGCATCAAGAACATCTATAAGACTTCCAGATGACATGCGGCTAACTTTCAAAAGCATATTTCTGTATTATATATAATCTCGTGATGTCAAGTGGGAAGGCAAGAAAACTTATCAAAATTGGAGCTTTCGGGGCAATTTAGTGATGGACAAAAACTTATTTGCATCTAATGTTTACACAAATATTATTCATTTACCACGATCAATATATGCAGACCAAATTAGCGAAACTTATTAAAGTAAAAGTGGTGTACCGACTTGCATACAGATATTATATAAATAAATAAAAAAAGAATTAGCTACGAACGTCATCGCTAATCTGTCGCTAAAACGCTGGTAGCTAGTAGAATTTTTTGATAATTCGTTGCTAATCCGTCACTAATTTAAATGAGATTAACGACGAATTTTCCTATTTAACTACAGTATTTGTCCTTCGCTAAAATTTAATGTTTTGGTAGTGATATTTATACTTAGATTTGATACTACAGTCAAATGACTCAGTTCCTTTTTATAAATCCTTGCTTACGTGCTATTCAAGTCTACTGAATTTCTTGCTATTGCGATACTTCGAAGGCTATCCTCGTTTATGCATCGAGACTGATTGTGAAAATACAACTGTTTGCAAAAATCGAGATCCTAATTGTAAGATGGCAATCCTTCTTTTTGCAAAAATCGAGATCCTAATTGTAAGATGGCAATCCTTCTTAGACTTGAGTAGGCGAAACCATTTCATATTTGTTTGAGGTTTCGGACCTACACCTTGCACTTGGCACGTTATCGTAATTAAGAGGATCGAATGAAAGTACTTTCATTATCAACATAGAAAACCTACCACTATTTTCCAATAGTGCCTTGTTGAAGCTAAAAATGAATATTTTGCATTAACTTTTGCTTTTTCACATGGGTTCGAGCCGTGAAATCCGCCATGGATACTTGTATTAGGTAGACTGCCTACATCATACTCCTTGAAATGTGGCCCTGCCCCAGACTCTGCGTGAATGCGGGTTGCTTCGTGCATTGAGATGCCCTTTTAACTTTTGCTTTTTCAATGTTTTAATCTCAAAATTTCCCTTCAAGAACGTTTATTAATAATATCCTCAAAAAGTTGTTGATACACACCATCCCCGCCCTCACCAGAGTCTTCCTAGCCAGAAAGAAAAGTAGTGCTAAATAAGATAGGAAAAGGTAATAAAAATGGATAAAAGTAGAGAAGGAGAAAACAAGCATAAAATTTATTAAGCTAATGAAACTCCAACTAACTCACTATTGTGACTTGTCATGAGTAACAAACTACATTGAGCTATTTAATTAGGTTGCAGCACTAACCGGCTAATTAAATTAAGCTTAATATTGTAGTAGTTAACCAAGTAATATCTGCATTCAAAATGTCTTCAAGCAACTGATGAAGCAGCTAAAAGTGGTGTAGACCTGGCAAATTGAGTTGGATAATAATTAAGTTCGTATGACGCTGCACTTCTCTGTTATCACTTAGCAAAGCCTTACATTTTATAGCAAAAGATTAGGTTACTACCTATTGGTATGTGCCGTTCTATGAATTGCAGTAGTTCTTAGGGTGGATGAATCATAGTTTCATGTGGATGTCACATTTAAATATCACGAAAATGATCCGTGAATCATGGTGATGGGCCACGTGAAATTTAGTTGGAGGGGCTTGTTGGCTAATTGTTGCGGAGGCTTGTGCCTAGTTGATGGGCAATGTCGAACTTAGTTCAAGGGGAGATTGTTGGATTATACGAACAAAAGTCCCAAATTAATAGCTGGAGAAAAAAAGGAAAGCTAAATATAAGGTATAGGATACTCTTAATATATGAGTTGTGAGACATTTTGAGGAAAATTATTCCGGCTTTACTCAAAACGGATAATATTACATATCTTTAAAGTTAGTCCTCAAAGTTAAATGTACTTTATACCGCTCCTCTTATATTGCCACGGATCTTCTCTAATATTTGGTAAATGAAATAGTAGTAAAAGGAAATTAAAGGGAGAGAGTAACAATAAACTGGCCAATGCAAATAAGCTACTACAATATATTTGCTATTTAGGTGAATGAAAGAAAAAAAAAACTGTATACTATCAAGTAACTATAAAATTATAGAGTAACTAAAAATCTGTATGTGATAGTTTCTCCTGCATAACTTCTACTAATATGTATAAGTTTCCTGAGAGACATTGGAAGGCATGAAAGCCAAGATCATAAGCAGTAGCATAATGAAAATTGGGAGTAGCAACAGCATAAAATGTGGTGGTGCAGGCAATGGTGGAAGTATCAACGGCAGAAGTAGCAAAGATGCCGTTAGACAAAGTAGAAAAAACAATGACACTAAGCTGAAATAGGACATCCTTTTTCCAGAGTTCCCTTGTGAGAATAATCTGCGATAGCCTAAAGTGTTTGCAATATTTTTCCTTTGAAACTGATCATAATTGGAGCTTGACACTGTTTTAACATCCATAATGTTGCTTAACTTGTCACTTTTACCAAGAAATTCTCTAAGGTGCTCCGGATTGATCACGAGGGCGGATAACTTCTCTTGATCACTCTTTCTTGTTTTCTTCAATTCGCACGAGTGACAATATAGTGTATTTTTATGAATGAAACGAGTTCTTTTGTGATGTGCTAAATCTTCAAAAAACTTCAATTAACACTTGAGATTGATCTCGAGAAAGAAGTTTTTTAGTCTTGGTTTGAGATATAGGAAATGGATGTATTTATGAGAATTTTATACTGGATCTGCTATTATATACTATGCCTCTAGTTATGTGGGAAGAGAGAGGAAATGAAAAGAGATGGAAAAAAGCAGTGGGATTCAATGAATTCCTAAATAAATCAAGTGGGGGTGGCTGATTTGCTAGTTGATGTTTCTTTAACAAAAATGTGGGATGTCTCCCTCGTTCAAGATTCTTCTCCCCTGCACGGTTGCACCATTTGCTAATTACTCGCTCCGCCCCGTTAAGTGATTTTTCCCTCTATTCATGCATTTTAAGGAATTAACTTTTTAGTATTAATTAATAATGAAATTGACCTTATTAATCTTAATTTATTTATTTAAAAATATAACAAATTACTCCTAGGCTCTTCGCTCCAAGAGCAACTTTAGAAAGAAAAAATTAATTCCTTCTTAATATCTGGAAAAATCAAATATTATAGACCATAAAAAAAATCAAAAAACCACTTAAAGTGGATCAAATGGAGTACTAATAAAATTTACTGCGGTCAAATGTGTGCATCAATGTGCACTTTATTAATATTATTTACTTTTAAGAATAATTAATATTAAAGAAAATAAATTAATTCTATCTTAATTTTTTAAAATGACAAGCATTTTGGGCCAACTATTTTTAGTAATCTTGACATTTCCTAATTTTGAATTAAGATCAACTATATAAATCTTTAAGGTAATCTCTAATAAGAATAAAAGAGTCTTAGAAAGTAATGAATCCAAAATAAATGTAATAACATAACTAAAACGTAATTAATGATACATACAAGGCACACGTCATGTACTCATGCATCACATCCCAACCTCTCTTCTTTCGTAGTTGTTAATTTCTTCTGAAACTAGAATGGTAGAGTAGAGGACGAAAATCAGCCAGCCTCTGCTGCTTCGTTTTTTTGACTTTTCATTTTTCACATATTTGTAAAAATCTAACCGTCCATGTTCATGCATCACTTGTAGTTTTTAAGGAATCACTACTTTCAAATTAAAATTCTGAATATGCCTTCATATAATTACTATTAATAGTTTAATATATTATAATAAATCAGTTAATATTTTTATCAAATTATAAATTTATCGTGGAAATTTACCTATAATATCTTATAAAGATATAATCATATAATTTTTGTTGTACCGCTAATGTACAGAAACATTACGTGAAACTAAACTAACCGACGAACATAATTAAAGTGGGGTTTGGCAGAGTGATGGGGGAATATGTGGTGTAATCAAGGTTAATTAGTTGAACAATCAAAGTCATTATTGGTCATTTCATTGAATGATATACAAGCAAACATTTGACGAACTTATAATCTTAATTATGTCCCATGTGGCCATGCCTATCTCACGTGATTATCATGGCTTTTGTTCCCTAAGTTCTATACGTAATGTCAAACCACCATGATAACAATATGGTGCATGCATGTCTCAAATTCATCATTAATTTAACTTAAATCAAAAAAAAAAAAAAAAAAAGACTATTCGAGGGAATAAATATTGAAACATCATCTATTTATCTTTGGAGTAAGGCGTAAGATTTTTGGAGAAAAATGCCACAAAATAGAAATACTAAAAATATTTTGCATAGCAATCATAGTTCACAACCCATTTAGATTTATTGCATCAATATGATTTGACTATTTTCTTTTGTTGGTAGTCGACAAATTCTGACAATTAGTATTACATGATCCAAATTCAATGGATAATAAATTCGCCTTTCTATTATTCTCCAAAATATCAGGTTTTTTATCTATAGCGGATTCAACAGTATGGTGTGATTTTTCTTCCCCAATATGATTTTACTATATTGCGTCTAGATTTTGAACCCAGTAATTAGACGCAATATAGTAAAATTTTGAATTTGAACTCATAAAGTTTAAATTCTGAATCCGCCTCTAATCATAGCTTGCTGAAAATAGATATTACATACATAACAAAGAGACTAGAAGTAAAAAAGAGTTAAAAGAGAACCATGAAGTTAAGCAAGCATACATGCATGTAGTATAAAACTGTAGGAGTGGTAGGTTTGGGAAGGGTCAAAGGGGTGGATGGTTTAGTAAAATGGTGAAAATAATTAGCTGTGTACATGCAGATGTGGATATGTGGTCATGCACCGACAGAACTTATAGTTTATGGTTCATTCTTTTTGTCTTACTACTAAAGATTGTTGTGGGATGGATATAATTTCTTTATGTCACCCTTAATTAAAAAATTTAAATTCGAACTCAAAAAATAAAAATAAAAACTTAGTAAGAAGCGTTTTTCGCTTTAATAGGCCTTGCTCAGTGCAATTTAAATTAGTCGGTTTCCAAATAGATGACAATGGTGGAAAACAAAAAAAAATTGACTCTTCTTCCTCGTACAACCCACATTATTGACTTTATGAATTAGAGCTCTGTTCTTTTATTCATAAAGCAAAGTGTTTTTTAAGGTACCTCACTTGCTTCTTAAAGCGGCTTCTCGAAGAGAGATGCATGAATTGTATTGCTTCCTCTATGAAACTTCCATTTAAAGTAAATGAATTAAATTCTGATGTTATCACTGGGAAATCATTTTTCATTTTGCATTTCTCCAATAAATTCTCACGAATATAAGCCAAATATACTAGATATTCCTTCTCGATCATACTTCGAGCCTTCACATAAGAAATAACTCTGCTGGTAGAATGGCCAGGAGTCCCCTTCCACTCTAATCAGGACAACCCCCGCACGGCTAAGGTCACCATCTTGGCGTGACAGTTCAATATAGCGTGATAAGGTAACAGCCAATTCATGCCCAAAATAACATCAAAGTCCACCATATCAAGAAGTAGAAGATCTACACTAGTCTCAAGACTCCCAAGAAATCACACATGAGCGATAAACACGATCTATAACAATAGAATCTCCCATAAGTGTGGACACATACACAAGAGCACTCGAAGAATCACGAGGCACAACCAGATGTGAAGCAAAATAGGATGACACGTAGGAATAAGTAGAGCCCGGATCAAATAGAACTGAAGCATCTCAATGAAAAATTAGAACAATACTTGTATGACGGCGTCAGATGACTCGGCCTCATGTCTAGCTAGGAATGCATAAAAACAGGGTGGGCCCCACCACTCTAACCTCCGCCCCTCGGACGGCCTCTAGCTGGCTAGCCTCTACCTCTAATGGTCTGACCTCCATCTCTAATAGCCTGACCTCCACCTCTAGCAGCCTGACCCCCGTCTCTAGCTGGCTGAGCGGGCAGTGAAGCAACCGGTGCCGGAACCATGGCACGAAAACTCTGATGTGGCATGTCGCCCTGTGACCTGGGGCAAAATCTAGAAAGGTGCCTTGGATCTCCACGAATATAACAAGCCCTCGGCTGCTGTGGCTGTTGACTCTGGAGCTGGCCCTGTCGACATGGATAATGACCTTGACAACTCTGGATCAGAGGTGCACTAATAGGAACTGATAGTGCACTATAGGTTAGCTGCTCGAGATGAGATACATAAGGACCACGACGACCTTGGATGATGGTTTCTACCAAAAGTACCCCTGCCGCCAGATGAGGCACCACTGAAACCACCGAAATGACAAGGCCTCTTATCTTATACCGCCTCTCTTTTCTAACCACAAACCATCTTGATCAGTCTAGCAATCTTTACGGCCCTCTGGAAAGAAATATCATCTCCGGTCTCCTTGGGTCATCTGTAACCTAATACTGAAAGTAAATCCATCAATGATTCTCCTCACTCTCTCCCTCTCAGTATGGAGTAAGATAACTGCATGGCGAGCTAGGTCCATAAATCAGGTCTCATATTGGGTAACAATCATGCTACCCTACTATAGGTACTCAAACTGTCTGCGGTACTCCTCTCTCAGAATGAAAGGAATAAACTTCCCCAGAAATAGCTACGGAAACTGATCCCAGGTAAGTGAAGGTGATCCAGCTGGTCTAATCAATACATAATCTCTCCATTATCTCTTGGCAGAACTGGTCATCTGGAACACTGCAAAATCGATCACATTGGTCTCAACAATACCCATATTGCGCAACACCTCTTGGCAACGGTCCAAGTAATCTTGCAGGTCCTCAGAAGGTGCACCACTAAAGTGAATAGGGAAGAGTTTTGTGGACTTGTCCAATCTCATCAATCCCTCAGTAGACATCGCGGGCCTCTCCCCGATCTGTGCAGCAACAACTGGCTAAACTATCCCAACTGGCTGAACTGCTCCAGAGTGTGAGTAGTGGTTGTCTGTGATCCTCCCCCAGCCTGAGAGACGTTTGATGCCACCGGAAATGCACGGATCTGGGCCACACTCTCCATGAGGCCTACCAAGCAAACTAGAGCATCCTAAAGCACGGGAGTAGCTATAAATTCCTCCAGAACCTGAGAGGGTCTGACTGGCGCAGTCTAAGCTGGGATCTCCTCCTCATGATCAATCTGAGGCTCCATTGTGGGTGCTGCTGCTCGAGCTCTAGGCTGAGCTCTGCCTCTGCCTCATCCTCTGGCTCGATCTTGACCTCGGTCTCTACCCCTGGTAGTGGCTGCAACAGGAGGCTCTGACTCCTGCCCGACTGTAGATGTTGTACGTGTTCTCACCATCTGCGAGAGAACAAGAATGGAATGATTCAAACATCAACGATAGAATAAAATCGCACGATAGGGGAAAGAAATAAGTAAAATAAAATTCCTAAAACACCATAACCTCTAGAAGATAAGTACCAACGTCTCCGACCGATCCTCTAGACTCTAGTAAGCTTGCTCATGACTCATGAGATCTAAGCAACCTAGTGCTCTGATACCAACTTGTCACGACCCGGAATTCCCACCCTTGGGACCGTGATGACGCCTAACATTTCACTTGCTAGGCAAGTCAACATCAGCTAGATTACTTAATCATTTTTGCAAATTTGAAATCACACGTTAACAATAATAACAATAAAAGTCTGAAGTAGAGACATATAACACCGGACAACCAAATTTAAACATATTCCAGAACCTGGAGTCACGAATACATGAGCATTTAGAGTGCTACAAATAAGGTCAGAACAAAATGAAACTGTTTTGAAACTAAATAAACAGTAATGATAGAAGGGTTGGGGACTTCAGGGCTGCGGACGTCGTGCAGCTATACCTCAAGTATCCAACTGCGACTGGATCTAAGCAGAAATCTACTAAGCGCCGCTAGGATCAACAGCAATATATGTACAAGAAGTACAGAAGTGTAGTATGAGTACAACCGATCTAATGTACTCCGTAAGTATCGAGTCTAACCTCGAAAAGGTAGTGACGAGGCTATGACAAGACACCTACGTAAAATAAACATGTACAAGTGTATAAAAAGCAACAAAATGACAGTAAAATGATAAATACTAGCTGGGGGAGAACATGCAAAAAGGGGAAGATATAATAGATACGGCAAGTATGAAGACACGAAATAATCAAGCAAATCATCAACCGGAAATCAGACAAATCAATGATATGAAAATGGCACGGCATTGCCCTTCGTGCTTTACCTCTCGTCCTCACCATTTAATAATATGAATAAAATGGTACGGCATCACCCTTCGTACTTTTATTCTCGTCCTCACCATGTAATAATATGAATGAAATGGCACGACATCACCCTCGTACTTTTACTCTCGTCTTCACCATATAATAATATAAATTCGAATAATAAACAATGCGGGGAATAATTTAACTTCAAATATGATGCCATGATATCAAACCTCAATTTCCAAAATATTCAACATCTTTAAAATAAACAATAAACGATCTTCGAGTATTGAGTCCCTGGGTGAAGGCTTGAACGGCCTAATCGTCTGCGACCAGAGGCAAGTCCATCCGTTCCATTTGAAACCGGGACACAAATTCCCTAAGCATCTCATCATCCCTCTGCTTCACTTTGAAAAGGCCTAACTTCCTGGTCTCGACCTAGATAGCCCCGGGGTGTGCTTTTACGAATGAATCTGCAAGAATAGCAAACGAGTCAACAGAATGAGGAGGTAGGTTGTGATACCATATCATAGCTCCCTTGGATAGAGTTTCCCCGAACTTTTTCAGCAGGACATATTCGATCTCGTCATCTTCCAAGTTGTTCCCTTTGATGGCGTATTGTATAGGAGGTCACATGTTCATTTGGGTCGATCGTCCCGTTGTACTTAGGAATTTCGGCATGTGGACCTTTTTCGGGATCGGCTTCGGCGCTGCGCTCGGTGGAAAAGGTTTTTGAACAAACTTCTTGGAATCCAGTCCCTTCAATATCGAAGGTGTTCCTGGGATTTGGTCGATCCTAGAATTGTAGGTTTTCACCTTTTTATCATTGGCTTCGATTTTCTTCTCCCCCGATTTTATCCGTTTTGTCAATTCCTCGAGCATTTTTATGATCTCGGGGTTAGTCCCCGATTCATTTTCGTTCGGCCTCTCCATGATCGGTTCATTTCTGCGGGTGACTTCCCGGGATGGCTCGGGCTCAACCCTGCTCAGCGCTTGGCTTTGGTTTTGCAACTGGGTTATCGCCGCCTGTTGAGCCTGTAACATTTCGAAGATCACATGCAAGTTAATCCCATTGTTTTCACCTTCGTGTGTAACTTGGGCAATTGATCGGACTTCCCTGCGTACGTTGTTTTCGGGATCGATAGGAAAATTTGTGTTGATGGTCACATGCGAACTGGCGTCGATGGGATCCGCCATTGGGACTTCACCGAGATCGACAATAGGGAACCTCGTTACTGGGTGCGGCATTGTTGTTTTTGCCATGGTGGCTGGACTCCATATCCGTGTTTAGAGGGGCAAACTGTGGGTTTGACATTTCGATTTTAACTTGTGTCACACCTCCTTTTTCCAAGGAATAGAGAGTTTTTTCAATTAAAGTGATGTTATTCGAAATGGGATTATTTATTTAATTAGAGTCGCCACTTGGAATATTTGTTATAGTGTCCCAAGTCACCGATTTATTTTAAAATTCCAAATCGAGGAAATTAACATTGTTTAAATTAAAGTCCGTGAAACACCAAAGACTAGGTACGGAATTCTGTTAATTCGGGAGAAGGTGTTAGGCACTCTCGGATTTCGTGGTTTTAGCATGGTCGCTTTACAGTCATACACCTGGCTTAATTAGCGGATTATTACGTGTTTTAGAACCTATGTGCGTTTTACCTTTTACCGCTTTTAATTGCTTGATTATTCGTGATTGTGGAATTATCTTGAAACGAGTCACGCGTACGTGTACTCGTTTTGTTTGGTGTGAGTTATGTCACGCGTACTTGTACACAACTAATAACACTTATTCTTAATAACATTGTTTCATTTAAAATTGCGCAAACGCATACCTTGGTCTTAATATTAAAAATCATAATTATATCACGCGAACGTATACAATAATGACGACAATTTGATAAAAACTTTAAAAGCGAGCCTACAAGCAGACTACGATACAGTGAATTATTTCCTGACTTTGAGGTCGGCCATAAGTTATGGAATTATAGATATCTATTAATTTATAAGAGATGTGCTAACTTATGAATTTATTGATATGGAGTTGATAGCCAATTTTAAAAAATAAGTAAGATCTGCATCTCTTAAAATCGAGCCCAAACCCACAGCCCAATGTAAAATGTCAAATAGTTAGCTAATGTCCATGGCTCTTTGCATTCATTTAAACCAAATGGCCTACTTAGTCTTCAATTGCAACTCTTAACAAATAAACAGAGCCAGGATGCTATACTACAGAACACATTCTATTACTCTGCTAACCAAGTAACTAATCAGCAAGGAAAATTAACAACCAAATGAAACCCAACACACAGTATAAGAAATCAATTCAATCTCAAACCCAAGTTATTAACACAAATAGAAGTAAAGTTTCAGCATTTTCATTATAATAACTAGCAGAACAAAGGTGAGAGAATAGAACCTTCAGATGTTTCTCCCTCAAAAAAAAAAAAAAAATGAAACAAGCTGCTGCCTATCGGACCAGCGTATGGTGTTCTTGAGCGGAACCTCGCCTTCGACCAAAGAATCTTGGCGACGTTGGGAACTCGAACAGACCTCGAACGCGACTTAGCCGGCGACCTCAAACTCAATTGAAAATGGTGTTTTAATGGTGTTTTAGAGGCTGGTTTTGAGGGTAGTTTTGGGTGACATTTTGGCTATGTTTTTGGGGCTGCTTTTGCTGGATTTGGAGGTGATGCGTTGCTGATTTTGGCTGAAGTCGGGTGCGTTTCTTTCTTTTTTTGCTGAAATTTGGACTGTTTCGAGGTGCGATACATCTGCGTTTTTGGGGTGGTTTCAGCTGCGTTTTTGGCTGGATTTTCAGGAACTTTTGCTGGTGGTTTTGTGGTGCTTACATGGCTGTTTTAGGTGGAGTTTAGAGGTTATTTGCTGGAGTTTTGGTGTGGAACAGGGACTGTTTTGCGACTGTTTTTGCAGCTGTTTCATCTGCGTTTTCTGGGCTGAGTTTGAGGTTGTTTTTCAGCGAGTTTTCATGGAGAAAAGCTAGTGAAGCTTGGTGATGAAGCTGGGTGGAAAAGAGGCTATTTTGGGTGGTTTTAAAGAGCTGGTTTTCATGGCTGCGTTTTCAGGTTACTTCCATGGCTAAAGATGGAGTTTCTTGGTGATGAAAATGGTATGTTTAGTGTTGGAGAAGAAAGGGATGGCTGCTTCCTTTAGCTGATGCGCACAGCTTTTCTAAGTAAAGATATATAGTTGCAGGCACAGGGATTAATTTGTGACTAAGAAAATAAGAGTGTGTATGTGAGTTTTGAGTGAGGGCACGTGAGATTATTACAAAAGATATGAAAAAATCTTGTTAGGTGATATTTTTGCATTGATTTTCTTTTTTTTTTTTTTATTTATTAAAGATAATCAAAATTAAAAATACTACACTAAAACTGAAAACTAGAAAAATATAAGAAACTATTAAGGAAAAAGTTATAACATTGCTAGTCTTATCAAAATTAGAAGAAAAAAAATATTTTTGTGAATTTCTTTTCTTTTGCACATTAAAACAAAGCTAGTAATTCAAAAACGTGAATTTTTTGTGAGTTTAATTTCCTAGAAAAAATCTAAAAAAAGGTAAACAAAAGCTAAAATATGTAGATTAAACTCAAATAGTATTTACATACTAAAAAGTAGTAAAAAATTCAATTATGGTAAAAAATTAGGTGCTCACAACCTGGAATCAGAGACACTTCAAAGAACAAGTGTAAAATAGGGTGTGTTACAGGAATTTGTATCAAATTGCCTCTATTATCCTTAGCCCCACGGTGGGCGCCAAACTGTTTGCCCTCAAAATCGGATAACAATTAAAGTTGTAAGTGGTTTTAAGGATACGCGGATTAACTTCATACAAAGCGATAAATTAAGTTGCTATTGAATAAATAAAGATAAAATAAATTCAAACCACACGAGTTGGATAGTTTCAGCTTTGATGGAATAATCGCTTTCGAGCCGGGCTCACCACAACCGGTATCGATAAAAAAGAACATGAGCTTAAAGACAGAGAAAATAATAATGTATTGCTTTTGAGTGCGTGTTACAGTGTGTCAAATGAATTGTTAGACCTCCTTTATATAGTAGGGGAGTCCTATTTTAGGTATAATTCTATAAAAGGTAAAAAAATCTTCTGATTCGCTGATTGCCAGTTCCTAATCGATACGTGATGAGATTCCCGCCGTAACATTCGACCGGTCACGGATATCTCGGCCTTCTGTTGGCTATGCTGGATCGTCTGACAATATTCTTCGAAGTCGTTCGAGGCTAGGACCGATTCCGGGATCATGGCCTCGATATCCTCGAAGGCAGGCGTCATGCCCAGTTCTAGCCCGGTGGGACTTTGGCTCGGTTTCGATCCCTTATTGCCATATCTCGAGCCTAGTTTATCTTGTCAGAGGTTAAGATGCACCATGAGCTCGATTTTATTCGTATACAATTTCAAAATATGCAAAGTATATTTTGAAAAATCGCATGGTGCCGCCTACTATTAGAATTATTTTCTTTTGCCATAATAATTCAAAAGCTTTCCAATTCAAAATATTTTATTAAATTAATCTAGAGATGTGAAATTGGTCGCTAAAGAACCAACATAATTACCGCTGGATTTTTGCAAGTGGGGTTTGGGAGCAGAATGTATGCAGTATTATCTTACCCTTAGAGAATAGAGATTGTTTCCGACAGACCCTCAGTTAAAGAAAAGATGAAATAAGCATTGACAACAAGTAATAACAATACAAAATATTAAAAAAATTGAATCCAAAATAGCAATAAAACGATAAATAATAATAGCAATCTAAAAGATAAAATAATATCATATTAATACTAATGCTATCGAACTAAGGACAAAAAAGATTACATGAGAAAAGAAACAATTTAATTCAAATAGGTTGTATGCAAGGTACCTTCTTTTTCTTTTTTTTTTTTTTTTTTGAGTCAAAACCATAATAGTAAAGTGTTTGTAACAAAATACAGAGACCGGTCAACTAAAGTAAAACACTGCTCCACTAGTTGTCAATTTCGGAATGTGCATTTACAACTGAATGGAATTATAATTAGTGTAGAATAGAAGAGAACTATGTTCTTAAGCAAAAATCCAAAAGCTTGTCAAGAAAAAGGAACTAGGTTTACTTGGGAATTCAACAAATCAACATGTATTTCATAGAGAATTAAGTAGTAACTCACTAGTAAAGCACCACCAAGGATATAATGAATTGGATAGGATCTCTTCGCCCTTACTAAAGGTCTTAAATTATAGCTTTAAAAATAAAAAAATATCCTAATAGAAAGTATTGTTACTTTTAAATGAGCTTTACGCGGTGCAAATTTAGAATAATTGGATCCCCGATGCGAATTTTTACATATATATATTACTATTGAAATTTATTTACCTTCAATATTGAAGTTTAATTTAATATAAATTGATATATAATTTACCAATTAAATACAAAAGGATGTCTCGAAATCTAATCTTCCCTATTTTTTTTCTTCTTCCTCATTCAACCTAGAAGCTTAAGCTTTTTGGCCCAGCAGTACTAAACCTATAAGCTTGCTTGGTACAAAGTCTAGGTTCATATTCCCTGTGCCTCAATATTAAGATTTTCTTCTATGAGTATGGACGTCCAATTAGGCGATTAATGATATTTCAAATAAAAATCATTTGAACAGACATTGGCAACCTATTTGGTTGTTAGCGATAGTTCCTTTTTTAACAATTTTAAAGTTAAAACGTAATTAATATTGTGAAACTTCATCGACAACCATTAAAAATCTTTCAAAGCTTTGAATTCAAAAATCGAATTTTATAAAATCATTTTTGTTCAGATTGGATGTTGTTACAAAGGATTGAGAATACCCTTTGGAGTATATATCTCAATTTTGAGATAATTTCGTGAAGTATCGAGGTGGTTTTGGTTGAAGTTTTAAATTGAAACTTGAAGAAGAAAACATAAGCAAATTGTAAATATTTTCTATGTCGGATGTAGCAACGATATACAAAATATATACAACTAACATAATTGTATATAAATTGTATGTAAATTATAGTTTTTCACATTTATATTTAAATTATAGATATATTATAGATTTTGACCGAATTTATATGTATATTATAAAAAACTTTAGTTTCTATCTGTAAATAAAAAAACTTAGATAAACTCAGAAAAGCTAGAGCATGCTTAGCGTCCTTTAAGAAAAAGTTGAGGGCATTGTTGTCTTTTCAGACAACCTAATGAAATGTGAAACTGAGTAGCCATGTATCATTTGGCCACCGTTGCTCTGCTTCATCTTCCTTCTTCGTGGTCCTCTCCTCTCTTTCTTCATCGCCATGCTCGAGCTTAATTAGCTAATGCATCTGTCTTCAACATCTTTATCTAGCATCCCTCAATGCTTTCCTCGATTTCACTTGCTAGCATGAATTCACCAGCACATGGATTTGACGATCCCGACGATTGTAGTTCCGATAAATGGTGATCTTCTGTTTGTTTGCTTATTAGTGAATAATCTTAGGGTTTCGCTTCTTGATATTATTGGTAAATAATTTGAAATTTATAGTGCTGGAGTTTTCTCAGCCATTTTTAGGTAAACCCGACTGAAAAATTTCAGCTCTGTTAATCCATGCCTAGATCTGGCAAAAAACTGGAAGAAAGTGATAAAACATGTGGAAGAGGAGCAAAGTTTAGCACTCTTCTACGCCTTTTGTTCAAAGGTTGATATAGCAATCAAATTAGAACTTTTTTTTTTGAATTTATTTTATTTGGTGAAATCACTGAAATTTGTAGTTACTGCATTGACATCTCAACTAATATGTTCTGCAAAGAAATTAATTTGCATATTTTAAAAAGCCAAAAGTGCTCAATTTTTTTTTGTTTGATATTAAGAATATGTTATTCATCGACACACAGAGAGCATTAGTAGCTGGCTTTTATATACTCTTTTGGAGATAATATTTTTGGTTGCTTTAAATTTATTTCAAAACTTTTTGAACCAATAAACATTCCAACTAATTTTCTTGGTGCTTCTTCAAGATTAGTTATCAATGATTTGCCATTTGATAAAGCCGTTAGATTCCTTTACCTCGCAACACTGAACATAAGAAGGCTAGGCATAAAGTTCACATCTCTTTATTTCTTCTTTAAAGTACTTTCCCCATGTATGGTAGTTTTAATTGCAAACTTGCATTCTGTCAACAGATGACACATTGATTTTCTTTCTTATTTCGAAATTGATTAATATTCTTTTCTTTCTGAATGCTCTGTAGTTTATCTCTTAAGTTGTAATTTCTCACGGATGTTAGGTTCCCAGATCTTAGATAAACTGTATGAGGACGATAAATGTGTCTAATATTATAGCATTTTCAGTTGTGATGCCTACAATTACATGAGGTGTATGAACAAGGTTGCAAGGTGAGTTTTCTCTACCTCTTTAAGTTCTTTCTTTTTCTTCCGTGGCTGGATTAATATATCATATGTGTAAGTGTATACTGTGGGATGAACCATTGATAGAACAAGGCCTCAAGCGTGATAATATCTTGTGGTTCACTGATTCAAGATTTACAATTTTGAATACAATCCAGAGACCTAATATGAAGCAAGAACTAGAAAAACTGCCAGAAAAGATTTAGATACATTCACAAGTTCTCTCTTCAGTGACATTATACCTATTATGGGAGGTCATTTTCTTTCTAACAATCTCTTGGGCTGTTAAGTGTTTGAGTTCTGATTATAGTGGTAATCTTCATCAGGCAATAAAGCTAAGATGGTATGACTATTATTTACTATACTTGACAGTAATCAAAAGTGCCCCCTACTCACAATGGAAATGACCCACTACTTCTCGAAGTCAACTAAAAATTGGCTTTACCTTGGGTAGAGGTCTATCTTTTGATGCATTGCAAGCATGTTGAATGATTCTTGCGTTCGTCTTAGTATCCCTCTTTGGTTACAGGGAAGATATATACTGAAGAATTAGAAACCTTAGACATGATCTATAAGCAAGCATCGTACGAGTTATGTCAGTTGATGTCTCCACTAAAACATGCCTTCATAATGGAGGCATTTGTAATGTGTCTCTAGAAGAATTCTAGGCTTAGAATGCGCACCATTATGACGGCTTTTATGTTATACTACATCATGCTTAAAGACCTCAATATGGATGGTGCATGTATATATTTTGAATGAATGGACAGTGGAGCTGCCTTTGCTTCCTCCTACTCTTCCAACCTTGACTGCATCTTCACTTGTTGGTGAATAAGTAACACAATGCAGATTAATTGCTAAACATTGTGGCCATCACAGTTCAAGCGACGTATGATAGATGTACAACCTATGGACTTTTTATCAGAAACAAAAAGAACAAAAAATGATGCCTGAAAGTTATTGGTCGTACAGCTTTACCTCATTCTTCTACTTCCAAGTCTAATAACCACTGAAATCAAGCTACAAAATTCGAATACTAAGATGAACTTAAAACACATGTGATCTCTAACTATTATTATCCATCTGAATTAATTCAAAGATGAGTATAGAAACATTCACATTCATTTCAGTTTTCTCTCTGATCTTTTCTATTTCTTGCTTTGCAGAAATTTGAAAATGCTTAAGCTTCATTCCCACTAGGAATCCACCCCATGGAAAAGGCTTTTTACTCAAAAGGTATTATAAGTTAAACGCATTAATCCAGAAAGTTAAATAACTCTTCCCATTTGTTAAGCCTTATTGGTCTTATTATTCCAAGTAGCTAGATATGGAAGCAGCACATGCTAGCTTTTCCCGTACTTTCTTATTGATCTTCACCTGACAACTTCTGAAAACTTTAAGCTTGTCATTTCATTTAGATGTTATATCTGAAAGTAATTGATCTTGTCTTGCCATATTGCATTCTTGGTAGTAGCTAAGTCACTTGGTTACTTCGTGATAGTTAGGATTGTTCTCATTTTAGTTCATTATATGAATGTACAGATATTACTTAGTTACATCTTGGTAGTCAAGTTTGTTCTCCTTTTTGTTCAGTACATGAATGCACAAAGGTTATCTGAAATACCATTGATATTTCTCCCCACAAGGGGTCGTGACAAAAAACTAAAGATGGGAAAATAGAGTTGTTTCAATGAAGTGTTTCAATCATATTGTTGTCTTTGTACTAATTGTATTATTTTAATCATGTCAGTGTCCTTGTACAAGCAACACATCTCTACTATATACTGCCAAATGAAGGTCCATATAATTTTTTATTTCTACTCTTTCTGATCATATTTGGATGTACTTCTCGATTAAAAGGTAATTTATTCCGTCTTAGTGTAATTTTATATTGCTATGACTAAGGACAAGGTTACTTTGTGAATTGAGGTTCCTGTTAGATGGATTATGATTATGGCTGTGAATTTTGCTGTATTTGGTTGTTAACTCACTGGATTTGGTCTTTGGATTACTGACTAAAGTAGCAATGTTGCTGGTGTTTGTATTGCTAAGTGCAGTTTAACAATTTTGGTCTATGAGTTTGGGTTCTCTTTTGTGTAACTCTGGTGGTGGAATTATGCTATACTGTGTGTCATTGATTACTGGGTTCTGTTGTGGTAGTGAACGTTTATATTGCTAATATCATATTGGTACCATTATATTACAAGGTAACTGGCATTTGATCATTACTTCTTGCCTCTGCAGATGCCATTATCTTTTGAATTTGTCAGTGACATTTGATCTTTACTTCTTGCTTCTACATATATCATTATCTTTTGTCAAGGATTGCAAAGAAGGCTAATCACAACATTATGAATGTATCATCTTTTGTCTATATGTAAATAATATTCTCATGTATGTAAAGGATGTTGTCACCTTGTAATCACGCAACATCCAATAATGGATACTCTGTTTCTTTATGCATGTAAATAACATCCGACAATTAGTATATAATGTCGCCTTTATCTGATTTGATAGTCACTTACATACATCAATCTTATTATCCGCAATTTCATGTATCAAAACAAAGTTAATCAAAAATAAAATTTCAGTTTTTAAATTATGGGCCCGTGCCATCACAACCTAGTATATATATAGATGGGAACCCAAAAAAGAAAAAGAACTCAGTAGTAAAGCAAATACCTTATATTTAACATGTGTTTAGGTTAAACTTTTAACATGTTCTACTTCTTCCTCTTACCGCCCACTTCCCCTTCTGTTATGATGTTACATTCAAACTTATATTGCAAATTACGAATATTTGACGTTCCCTTTACTTTTAGTTCACATTTGCAGTACTGTCCGTATAACCACATTCCATTTACTTCCGCAGGCTTCCTTGACACTTGCAAAAGCCATTTGATATCCTCAAAATTCATAATCAGAACAGGAAATTTGCCAAGAAGAAAATGGATAACAACACTGGTCAAGACTGACTTTTAAGGGACGAAAAATTTAAAATTACCATAAACTTATCCAATTAATGAGCTGCTAATAAACCATGGCATCCTTAGATAACACCAAATATATGAGTTGCAATGTTGTATTATTTCCTGTTTGGCTCTAACCAACCTTTTTATTGATGACACTAATGTTCGGCGCAGCTAGTGCATACATCTACTATTACGTTTGACGCCTGCTACCAGCACATGTACTAAGTAATTGTATTGGCGCTAACCAACTTAGGTGTTGAAAGATCTTATGGCCCTTGCTTTAATCAGAACAGATATCTAAACATCAAGGGGCATAATATATCAACCACAACAACGATAGCAAACAATTCATAAAACAATTAGTACCTCATCACAACATCAATCACAACGAGTTACACATTCAAAGACATAATTCCAAAATAATCTATTAAGTAGACATATTTCACATCCAAGCTAAAGTTCATATTTATTGTGGGGTCTAAAAGTTCCCATCAGCAGATGACTTTTCCTCTATAAAGCTAGCCTCAAACAAGTGTGACTTTTGCAAAGGTGATCTCCAACTTCAATCCTGTGAATGGTAGGGCAAAGCGTTAACACTGCTACATGTTTGTACAGCCAAGGGGTGAAAACAAACTAATTAATATGACGTAACAGTTGAACATGAAATAGAATTAGGAGATGACATCCACTCAGCCACAACTCGAGGAAACTAAAAAAAAAGGATCAGTTTGGTGCATAAAGCATCCCGCATTCACTCACGATTCAGGGAAGGGCTGTACGCCAAGGGGTGTGATGTATAGCCTACTTAATGCAAGCATTAGTGCTTCCACAAGTCGAACTCGAGGTCGCTTTATTGTTGCTCCAAAAACAAAATTCAGTAAATAAAAAACATAATGATAAGTAAGAACATCGCAAGTAGAACTAGGAGACTGAAGGACCATAATTAGCAAACACCGATGAACCAGAAATGTCGTTTGTTAACACATCTTTACACCAACTTGAAGCTCAAAGCTCATAAAATATAAAACCATAGTAAAACAGTTGATCAGTGATAATATAAACAAGATCGATAAAATACTATTTGTGCAGCAACTTCGCTGAAATAAGAGATGGCCGAGATAGATACATGCCGATGCCGAGAGATATATCACTTTGCAAAGTAGATTATGATCTTTCTATGAAGAATTGAATCAATGGTTGAATAGCACAAATTACTCTTTATACAAAACAAACTTAATCACATAAGAGGCGTGGCTCCTCAGAATTCACAGTAAGAGATATTTTCTCTTACTTCTCTAGATTATGAGCATGGAGGATGGTAACTAAATTAACGGAAAAGGGTCAAAACTATCCCTATCATTTAGTAAATGGTTTACAATTGGCCTCCTTCCACCTATTTGTCCAAAAATATCCCTACCGTTATTCCTATTGCCAAAATTACCCCCCAATTTAACGGTAGCAGGTGTGGGCCATAATTTTAATGCGTTGGCAGCATTTTATTGGGTCACGTGGCTCCTGATTTTGGCACATACATATGGGTAATACCCGCACATTATTAGACCCGCCTCAATTCTTTTATCACCGGACTAAAAATAGCTTCAATACCCATTCTAACAAAAACAACTTTATTACTCATCCTGATTCTGCCACATGGCTCAATTTAAAGCCCCCTTTTAAATCCCTCCCTCTGAAATCAAACGAGTAGTCTTTGACCGCTATCTTCACACCTCCACACTTCACAGCCATAACCACCGGCAAAGCTTTAAAAATGATGAATAAGTAACTATTTCCTCTTTGTAATCTTCTTATTTTTTTTATGAATTTGTTAGAAAATCAGGATTGTTTCTTGGAAGAAATTTTGGAATAAACTCTCTTGTTTGTTGCTTTTTATCACAGTAGAAAACAATCCAATCCCAATGTATCCAATGCACATGCAATATTAATAGAAGAAACAATCAGAAAAGAACATTCCAACAAGTCATTAAAAGGAACGTTTATAGAGGCAAAATATTCTGCAAGGTGCAAAGTAATTTGGGCCAGGATAAATCAAAAAAAACCCGGGAGGATTAGAGTTCAACAAGTCAGATAATGGCGCACTAATCCATGTAAAAGATAAGCAAGTCGATGTTTGAAGACGGATGAAAACGCAAATGCTGGTGACCGGCTCCAATGGGTGGTAACAAGCGGAGAGACGGCAAGTTCGAGTTAACGGGGGAAGGTTAAGTTTATAGAGAAAACGATAGGGATATTTTTGGATCAAAAGGTGGACAGAGGTCAATTGTAAACCATTTACCAAACAATAGGGGTAGTTTTGACCTTTTTCCATTAAATTATTATAAGCATGATTCATTCAACATTACTATATACCCACTATCAATCATCTATAATCTTGCAGTCTCCCTTAAAATAATTGTTTTTTAATTCCCCACCTACTTCACGAGTAGAGATAGAGACATTTGTCTTTTCGTGTTCCTTTAAAAAGATGCATGGTCAAGTCAATAACATATATATCTGTACGAAGCAGAGTGAGAAACGAAAGCTCAACCTTAGAATGCTCATGTTGAAAAAGAGGGTGAGTATTCCAACTTAGGAGCATAGATAAACAGTTCAAACAAGTGCAACGGATGAGCAACACTGAAATTTTTTCAAAAAGGAACAGCTAACATACCTCATCCTCATCATCGTCTCCCCCATCTTCTTTGTTCTTCTTGAGACGGGTTGTACCCCCTTCCTTGCTAATTGGTAACTTCATTGCTCCAAAGGGCGTATCCACATTAATATTACCTTTCATGGTATAGCCGGTACCTCTCCCTCTGATCATGTCCCAAAGAGCAGAGCCAAAGTCCTTGGGCCTGAAGGTTATGGGGATATCAATGTAGCTGATTCCATTTTTTTCAAGTTTAGCCGATTTCTCAAGCTCTGCACCACCAACATTGACATCGGATAGCCAAAGATCATAATCGAGGCTATTGAGCGCAAGATCAAAATCGTTCTTGTTTTCCAGCTTCAGCTTAAGAACTGCTACAGTTTCCTCGAATGAGAACCTCTCGAAATGGATTTTCTCAAGATCAATATCTGGCTTGTAAGGTATAGGAATCTCGCCAGTTTTCTCAAGTGGAAGGGTTAGCCTACCAAAAACAGGCACATCAACTATGAGGTCAACCTTTATCCTATATGGAATGATGCTTCCAGGCTGTATATCGTGGTATGTAGTTTTGATGTCATCATAAACCAGATGAACTGGTATTTTGACTGTCTCTGAACCATGCGCATGGATCGTTCCAGCATCGGGGATTAATCCAGAAATCAGTTTCCTTCCATCACTATCAATTAAATAGTTTATGTCAATGAGAGGAATTGGGACGGGGTTTGGGTTCTTCACAAGCACATCAACGACTATTTCAGCCTCTTTAAGATTGATATGAGGAATATGAATTTCAGTTACATCTGCAGTTGGTTTTCCAAAACCAATTGTTTCCTCGATTTTCTCACCAATATCTTGGATGAAGTCCTTAACTTTTTCAATAAACCCACCCTTTTGCTCATCTTTCTTGTCTTCTTTCTCCTCCTTGTCCCCGAAAGCCCTTTCAACAATCTCAGGATTTTCCGAAGACGACATACCTTCTAAGAAAAGCAAGAAAGAATATTCATGAGCTACACAGCAGACTGACAACTGGTACTCAAGATATCAATATACTAGCACGCACAAATGCGTGTTCAACATGTTAGATGACTGAGCACCACCAACATTGAAAGCCACAAGAAGTGTTAGTAAAATGAAGGAAACAGCTTAACAACCTCCACAGAAACAGTTTACAAACAGAAAGATCGTTTCTATTGCTTCTAGAGGATTGCAATAAAAGTAATTGGAGTCATTTCGAAATGGATTCCATGCATTGTACTGAATCTTACTCCAAATTGGAATGCTGCTAATATAGTTATGCTCAATGGACATATAAATAATGCATCTTTAAACATACTTCAATAAATCTGTCATGGACATGCTGCGGAAAACAAAAAATATACTGCTTGTGCAACTAATGGTGCCAGTAATGTGAACGAAGCTGTGTATTTAATCCAAAACTTCAGACATTCGGTAGATTAGCCTCAGGACCACTAAAAGTTAAGAGTAGTTCACTGCCATTATAAACACCGTTAAACTCTTATGCACCAATGTGGGATAAGTTTATTCTCTAAAAGCCTCAACACCGTGGTTCCAGGGTTTACACATAGACTTGAAGATTTCCTTCTTAGTTTTTCTTGTTTTTTTTTTGGGAAGACTGATGTGTCTCTAAAGGCTGAAGAGTAAGATTGGCTTCAGAAGCGACCAACATGAGATAGATTTAACACTCTCCTATACGTGTATTTACTTTCTTTATTTGGCTCACTTTTAAAAGAGTTGGCTCAACATACCGAGGGCGTGTATCGAGCAGAATTGGTGACTTGATAGTTTGAGTGGCTTGATGCAATGAGTTGAGAGAAATAAGCCGAAACGATGGAATAAATAGGGTGAAAGCTAGTTGAAAATGGGCTTACCAATAGTTGACTCTAATACTATGTTAAAAAATCAGGTCATACAACGCAAAATCTTTTACGGCAATAGATGGAATAGACAAGAACCATTCTAAACCACTTTGAAACACTATCAAATGGAGTACAGGTTTATTCTCTAACAAGTAATGCCATAGAAGAAAACATAAAGCTTTGTTCTTTACTCAAAATTGAGTACTGCTGCAACAAACTATGCATATTTTGTTAAGTCAACTTCCTTTAGTATGAACAAGTCAACTAAGTTTGCAAACATACGAATCAGAAGTCGAAAAAAAAAACTAATCATACACATTTTGACACAATCAGATTAGCCAAGCATTCGAGTTCACAGATGATCAAAGGAGGATCGATGATCTGATCAGATCCATTGATAAGTATAAAAAGGGGTAAAAGATGTCAATTTGGGATATCAAGACTGATAAGGAAAGCAGAGAATCTGATTCAATTTGTTACAAAGACACAAATGGGTTGATCTGAATCTGACCGAGGTCAAGAAAAGAGCAGCGTCGAAGAAGAAACAAAAGTAGAAAGCAAAGCTACTGAGTGAAACTACAGAAAAGAAAATGCAATATTAACCTGTTTTTTTAACCTTGCAGTTTCACTTGGATTTGCTTAAAATCTTGTTTGGAGAGTAAAGATGGCAGTCTGTAATGGGGTGAACTGATCTGATCTGATAGGGGCAGAAAATGAAGTGTAAAGACAAGATATATACAAGCGGTCTTTGGAATTGTCACACACGTCTTCCCCGTGTGGACGGTAGAACACGTCATTTATGTGTGGGACCGCGTCGGCAAAAACTTTTCTTTTTATGTCGAATATCTTTACGTCTTCTACTTTCAATTCATGAGAGTGGCTTTTTAGACTAAAACCATCATACTCTTCTCAGAGTATTCAATTAGTTTATTTCTTAAAATATTTTAGAATAATTTAGCTCAAATATAATTAAAGCATAATAAATAATTTTATGTTTCTAACCTACCATCAAATACTGTATTTAATTTTAGTTATACATAACTTATATAATGGCTAATGTAATTTAATTTTAATAGTTTAAAATAAAAGTAAAAATACATATAAATTAACTATAGCTAAATGGTAAAATGTGTGTATGAAAAATATAATATTCAGTGGAGCTCAAAAAGCTTAACAGACAACAGTAAGAATGTCCTTGAATTTTGGCAACAAAGCGCGCCTTATTTGATGAAATGGTAGACCTAGCAGGAGGAGCCAAGTGTAGCACAATGTCACCAATTACACACGAGGAAGATGGAGAAGAACAAGCCCTATCCATCACTATCACAATCACGTGCTCCCTTCCTCCCTCCCTCCCTCCCTCTTTCTCTTTCTCCCCC
>MCJB01045259.1:43787-54494 GCA_002018475.1 Nicotiana obtusifolia | reverse complement strand
CTCCACACACACACACACACACACACAAAAAAAATACAAACAAAGAAATTCAGGCCTCGCTTATGTCACCGTTATTCACTGCGCCGTTGCCGACAATTTCAGTCTTTTAAAGAGTTTTCACCGGACTTTTTACTTGGTTTGTTCCCTTACTTCGTTGATATGTAATTGTTGTTGGGATTAACATAAAAGAAGGAAGGTCCTACAATTTTTGGAGATTGATGCAGACTTGGCGAAAGATAGGATATAAATTATAATGGAAGAAAAAGATATTGACAGGCAATATGCATTAGATGAGAATATGTCTTAGACATGTTACCACTTTTACTGTAGGTCCTATGTCTACTAGTGGTTTAGCCTTTATATAGACAACTTTTAATACTTTTTATTTGTATTTGCATAATATGTGAGGATTCATGAAAGATATTGTGATGATAATAAAAAAAAATGACTGGAAAAGGAGAAATTGGTTTAGTTCCCATTATTTAATTAAGAAATCAAGATTATGTTTCATTTGTGCTTGAGGAAAATTTTGTTGCCGTATTGTGAATACCTCACCCCTTTCCAAGAAAAAAAAAACCCCCTCTTTTTCAGGAGCTTAGTAAAATAAAAGCTTCATTGAGCTTTGGTGAATTGCAAATGGCACTTAATGCTGATGTGGCAGAGCCAGATTTCAAGCTTCTGGGTTTGGAATTCTAATCCTTTTAAGTTACTGGATTCTAAAGTTAATAATTTATATATATTCAATTGATTTCTTAAAATAAATACAGAGTTTGGACCAAAGCTACTGGGTTTGGCCGACCACAGCCGAAAGACTAGCTCTGCCTCTGCGCGGGCGATGTTGTTTTGTCTATTCCTGAATATTAAGAAGTTTCATTTCGAGAGAAACTGGATAGTGCTGAAAGAGTGTGCTTATCAACAAATGGATCCACCTCTTCTTGCTCTATATATCCTGTTTGTCCCCCGTGCCTTTTCCACAAGGGTTGACATGATCTCCAAGAATCTTCTGCCAACCTCATTTGGCTCTTCTCATCAAATCCGAGAATTTTACTTATGGTGTTTCAGTTGATTGCTCTGGGATATCTTTTTCTTGTGTGTCATGTTCATTTTTCTATTACAAAGGGTTTTTCAGTTTGCCATTAGAGGCTTTGAGTTAATCCGAGAAGTTTACCTTTTGATGCTTGCAATCGCTAAATGTCTAAATCTTTTATCTTAGTTCTGCTCTTTCAGTTCTGTCCAAATTAATTCCGAATTAGCAGTGCTTTGTAATCATTGTATCCTAGATGTGATAGTTTTGATGGCGCTTACCTTTTGTTCTTGTACCTATGCTTTAATCGGTGACAGCTTATTTTGCACATTTTGATAAAATTTTCTTCTTAGATAGTTGTTTGTAGCAGCTCATAGACACGAGATATATCTTGTGGTGGCAGGGGGGTTGCAGTTCCTTGGATATTGTCCTTTTCCCTGAACGTCTTTCTTTATCTTTGGTACTTCTTTACTTTCATCTATCTTGGAATATTTGACCAAATAGCAGGTAAATAGATGTATCAAGGGGATCATGATCGTGAGCAACATAATGTGGCAACCACCTCCCTCTTCTGCAGGCGGGGCCCAGGAAACGATCATTGTGGTTGGACAAGAGGGACAAGTTAAACAAGCCCAGTTAGAAAGGAGAAAAGGGAAGTTGACCTCAAAGGTGGATAATATTTCTCTTTTACCATTGCTATGCTTTTATCTTAACTTACTATGATGGGGCATGTGGTACAAGTGAAAGATTGACTGTCTATTGGAGGTCAACAAATCACTTATCCTAGCACAATATGACAAATTTCAAGCAAATAACATAACTGCTGCAAGCCCACGTTGCACCATTACCATTCATGTGGCAATGTAGCAGCAAAAGCCTTCCTCGTTTTATTTTGCCTTTTCCATATGAAGAAAGTATAAATAACCTGAGTTGAGAAAATTTGGAACCAAATACATGTTCTGGAAAATGAACTTGAGATTGAAAACTTTTAAATTTGTGAATTATACTAGAAAAGAAGACAATGGAAACTTTTCAGTTAACTGAACAGTAACATGTAATATCTGCTCCACAATTTTCAGGCTATGTGATTACTATTGCAACTTTTGAGTCACAATGTGCAAGAAGCTTGAAGTTTTCTTTGTTTGAAATCTCCTTAATTGGATTGATTGGATGAATAACGCTCTACACATGGGAATGTTCTAGCTTTTGGCTGCTGTACTATCTGCATAACTTATGTAGGAATCAGTATATTACTTTAGGATAGAATGTGGAATGAGAATACTTGTATTGATAGTCCCATAAATTCCTATTCTTATCATTTGTGGGCAAGGGGATAGGAGTGAAGGGGAATCCTCATCGTTTGAGCATTAATCTACCTACTGATTCTGTAGGAAGTCAGCTCAGCTCTTATACTTGGCCTTGCAGTTCCCTTTGGTGAATATTTCCAGAAATCTACTATTGGCATACCAGAGTCTTGGGGTGGTGTATGGAGATTTGAGCATTTCGCCACTTTATGTCTATAGGAGTATATTTGCGGGAAAGTTGCAGGATTATCAGACTCCAGAAGCAATATTTGGTGCATTTTGATTGATCTTCTGGACAATAACTCTTATTCCTTTGCTCAAATATTCATTTGTGGTACTGAGCGCTGATGATAATGGTGAAGGTATGTTAAAGAGAAAGCCCTGAATTCATTAATACTTGTGGAACCTGATTGTTTTGATCAATTTTTGAATACCAGGTGGTACATTTGCTCTTTACTCTCTGCTCTGTAGACATGCAAAATTCAGTCTACTTCCGAACCAACAAGCAGCTGACGAGGAGCTATCTGCTTACAAATATGGCTTCACTGGGCAGTCGACATCGTCTTTAGCATTAAAGAGATTTCTTGAGAAACACAAGAAATCACGTACAATTTTACTCATTGTTGTATTAGTGGGGGCTTGCATGGTTATTGGTGACGGTATTCTTACGCCTGCAATGTCAGGTTGATAATTCTAACAGTATTTGCTTTTCTTTTATGTAGTGTTATCCAGTGTACATTTGAATTTCAAAAGCTATTAGTTTATCCAAAAAAAGAAATTGGTTTATGAATTGATTACTTACTCGGTTGGAGAATGATAGATAACATAAACAATTTTGCATGAGATATTCAGCACCTTGCTATGCCTATGCTAGTGCAGAAATGCAATAAGAATTTTTGCATTATTACATGCTTGAAATCCTGTAAATTCAGTCGAATTTAGTATATTTATTAAGTAAGAATCATTTTACTGTGGCAGTTATATCATCCATGTCAGGAATCAAGGCTGCAGCGGAACACCTATCTCACGGTAGATTTACTTAGATTTACCTCTTTGGGTAAATATTTTATCACTTTTAATAGCTCCCGTGTGACTTAAATCCAAGGCTTGATCATTAAATTGTCTTTCATCATAGGTGAAGTGCTGTTGCTTTCTTGCCTGATATTGGTTGGTCTGTTTGCTCTACAGCATTCTGGGACCCATAGGGTCGGCTTTTTGTTTGCACCTATAGTAATCATTTGGTTGATATCAATTTTTGGGATTGGGCTCTACAACATTATATTTTGGAATCCCAAAATTGTGTCTGCTCTTTCTCCCTATTGTATCATCAAGTTTTTTGGGGAAACAAGAAAACATGGTTGGATGTCTTTTGGAGGTGTCCTCCTCTCTGTTGCAGGTACACCAAATATATAAGCTACACGTTTTACTCTTTATCCAAGAAAAAAGTAGTCTTTAAATTCAAAACATTGTTTGTGAAACAAAGATTAGATAACATGTCCTTTAGAATTTGAATCTTGTTTCTAATTCATTTTCTGTCATCAGGTACTGAAGCTATGTTTGCAGATCTTGGCCATTTCACTGCATGCTCAATGAGGGTAAGTCAGCCTATGTGTAGCTTCAGCAAAATCTTGCGCGACCACAAGAGTGGTACCGAATCGAGGCTTTTTCTCTATTTAACCCTCCATATGTATCTTTGTGGAAAACCCAATGCACTAGGGAAAAAATAATTGGGTTTGGGAAGCAACAGGCAAGCATAGGTTTCAGGTTGCATTTAAATATTGAATATAGTCCTTAACAAATTAAAAAGGTAAAAGATCCAATTTTAGCAAACAAATAAGTTTTACAAGGGTTAACACAATGAATCTATTTTAATCAGAGAGGGACATCAGTTGTTTTGGCCCAAACATTAAGTAAAATCTTTTTACTTTATCAAAAGAAGAAAAAAATAAGAGAGGGACTTCAGATGACATCTAAGTTGAGAGAAATCTGAATCATTTGAAGTAGCTTTTTGGGCCTAAGATTGGAAAATAATTTTGAAAGAAACAATATAAATAGCATATGCAAATGCAGCCAAAATGGTCATCTTCTATGAATTGGGTCTCTAAGCTGATTATCCTTGTGGCCGGGCATGTTATATTGCCTTTAGTGGTCGTTTCTCTCTGCATTATATCATTCAATATAGTAATTGATTAGTTTTATTTCTAGAACTTGCACCATGTCAATCTGAAAGTTATTTTCTCCCATGCAGATTGCCTTTTCATTTCTTGTGTACCCTTGCTTGGTGGTACAGTATATGGGTCAAGCCGCTTTTCTTTCCAAGAATATTGCTTCTATCCCGAATAGCTTCTATAATTCAATACCTGGTTAGCCCTTTATTTCACTTTTAAATGAGACTGTTCTTGAGATTGTTGACGAGGTTATATTCAATCATTCCCAACTGCTGCTCATTGCTTTCATGCAGATAGTGTATATTGGCCTGTTTTTGTCATTGCTACCCTTGCAAGCATTGTCGGTAGCCAGTCCATCATCACAGCTACATTCTATATAGTCAAGCAATTGAATGCACTAGGTTGCTTCCCGTGAGTCAAGATTGTCCACACCTCAAAGAACGTTAAGGGGCAGATCTATATACCAGAAATAAATTGGATCCTTATGATACTTACGCTTTCCGTGGCTGTTGGTTTCCAGGACACAATTTTAATTGGAAATGCATATGGTAAGCCTAACAGTGTGTTTTAGATCTTTTTTTTGTAATATTTAGATGTTCCCCTATGACTATGTAATTTTTAGTTTCTTGTTTGGAAAAAAAAACATTTAATTCCAAAGCAAAGTAGATCTGATCGGTGGAAAATAGAATTACAATCTCCGTCATGTCTTCTCCCCAACTATTTCTATCATATTGCCTACAAAAGCAACTCAATATTTTTTCTTGTGCATTTATCACCATAAACTCCACCTATGTGAGCTTCGCAAAACGTAGCTAGTTCCATATCCCATATAAAGGAGGAGGGTTGAGATAGTTTGATGGACAAAGTGGAAATAGTCTAATTTTGATGAATCCTTTGAATATATTGGACCTCTACTGCTTGCATTTTTGTGTTTGCATATCACAACTCTATCTTTGTGATTGCATTTTTCTACTATGCTTCATAGCTCTACTTATGCACTCTCCTTTTCACACCTCGTGACGGGGTATTTATATGTCTCAAAGGGAAAAAGGAGTCTCTTCTGAAAAAGAAAAGAATGATGAACTAAAACAAGAAGAGTTGAACAAGAAAGGATCTCTAATTGCATGACCTGGAGAAAAGAATCTGCTTTCTTTTCCCAGACAGTACAGAGAGTATTCTCTTGTGCGAAGTACCATGAAGCCATTGTGACTTCTTTTATGATGATACTGAATTACAATTTCTATTTTCTGCAGATATTACAGAAGAAGTTTACTATTTATGTCCACAACTGAATCTTTATTTTGATTTAGTCTTTTTATGACTCGTAGTTGTTTTTTTCATATGAATTCTTTTTCTTTCAGGCCTAGTTTGCATGACAGGTATCTTTATCACAAGATTTCTAATCACGTTGGTCATGATCTTTGTGTGGCAAAGAAATATAGCACTTGCCAGTTGCTTTCTCCTGTTCTTCTGGTTCATTGAAGGTGTATACCTGTCTTCTGCGTTCACTAAAATTCCACAGGGACGATGGGTCTCCCTAGTGCTTGCTTTTGTCTTCCTGTTTGTCATGTTAGTCTGGCACTATGGAACTCGCAAGAAGTACAATTTTGATCTTCACAACAAAGTTCCACTAAAATGGCTCCTTGGCATGGGCCCTAGCCTTGGTATTGTGCGTGTCCCCAGGATAGGCCTCGTATACTCAGAATTGGCAACAGGGTCCCATCTATCTTCTCTCACTTTGTCACAAATCTCCCCACATTCCACAGTGTGCTGGTGTTTTTATGCGTCAAATCTGTTCCTGTACCCTATGTCTCACCGGAGGAACGCTTCCTCATTGGTCGCATTTGTCCAAGACCCTATCGCATGTATTGTTGCATTGTTAGGTATGGTTACAAGGACATACATCCAGATGATGGGGACTTTGAGGACCTTCTCATCCAAAGTTTAGCAGAGTTTATCCAAATGGAAGCTGTGGAACCACAGTGTTCAAGCTCTGAGACTCCATTATTTGATGGTAGGATGACAGTTATAAGCAAGAAAACTGTACATTCGACTTCAACATTAATTGTCTCAGAGGATTTTGGAATGAGTGACTCCATTCAAAGCAGCAAGTCTCTGACCCTCCAAAGTCTAAGATCTGCTTATGCTGATGAGAACCCACAAATGAGGCGGCGAGTGAGGTTTCAATTGTTAGAAAATCCTGGCATGGATCCAGCTGTCAGGGATGAGCTTCAAGATTTAATTCAAGCAAAGGAGGCAGGGGTCGCATATATAATGGGGCACTGGTACGTGAAAGCTAGGAGATCATCCTCCCTCTTAAAGAAGTTTGTTGTTGACATTGGGTATTCATTTCTGCGAAAGAACTTTAGGGGTCCTTCCGTGGTGCTTAACATCCCTCAGATTAGTCTTATTGAAGTTGGCATGATATACCATGTCTAGGGGGAGGATGACCTTGCCTCGGAATTTAGTGTGCCTTTTGGCTGTTGCCTGCAGAATGTTTAGGCTTAGCAGATGGTTGGTAGTCTTGTAACTTCAAGTGTAATCTCCCATAGTAAATGTTGAGGAGCTGCTTTAGTTTTTCATGTTACCTTCTATAGTTTTCTGCATATATAGAGATAAATTTTAGGCTTTTGATATCTTAGCATGCTGGGAATGCATAAGCATGTATATGCGCTTTTTAAGAGCATTCTACTTGAGACTACATCATGTGATAAACCTCAAAGTTTTCAATTAGGAGAAAGGTACTGTTGAGTTAATTTTCACAGCCAAATAAGCAATGTGAAGCTGCTGCTATAGCTTTTCTAGTCCTCTTGTTGCAGTTCATATTTTAGGTCCCAAATACCCTTTCTATTGAACAAGAAAGTTAACATGGGTCAAAATGACCTGCATTGATTTACTTTTTAGAAAAAATAAATATCCACATAACAAAAACATTCAGAGTTAGGGATGTCAACGGGGTTGAGCCTTAAACCTGCAAAATTTTAATCCGCCCCACCTCTGCCATATCTAACTATGTGATTTATATGCCCTCATTTCTTCCCCCCTAATGTATTTGAGTTTTTCATATATCAAATAATACCACAATTAGTTCATTCTTCGTCAAATTAGATATATTATTAAATCAATAGTCCAGCAGCGATGACATGTGTATTTCATTTACCGAATCAATTGGAATTTACTTGTTTTACTTCGTTTATTAAAACCTACTGGTATCAAGATATATCATGGCACTAAGGCAAGTTTTGCCTCTTAAGTTTTTAAATGACAGCCTGATTGTGAAGATCAAGCAAAGGGTAAAATATGTACTAGTTTCAAAGAATGTATTACGTTGCAAGTAATTAGAAATTTCAAAGATTTCATTAATAAACAATTTTCAAGGATTTCATTAATTGAGTTTTTTTTTTTGTTTTTTTTGTTTTTAATAAGCTCAAGGAGAATCTTTTGTTCAAACTATGTTCCTCATTAATTAACTTGTACTTCCTTCTCAAATAAGAAAATCTAAGAACCTTCTAAAAAGAATAGCCTAATTGTACTTTTGCATATCAACAAGAAGAAACTGTTGAAGAGTTGGCACAAAAATTTCCTGATATGATTATAAAGGAGTTGCTTTTGCTTTCACATTAAATCGGACTTCCCGCGATCTTATTTTCATGATTTTTTTTCCCAACTAATGAAGTCTTTGTCGATATGTACTGTATATTCAAGGTTTGAGTTACAGTTCTTTGCAAATAATGAGATAGATGTGTATCCTGCTAGAACCAAAACACTTTACGGATTAAATACTTCATCTTTTATCCAAGACCTATCATATTAAATCATCAAAAATAAAAATTAAATGCGGAAGCATACTTGAATCCATGTGAGACACTCTCACTTTTTCAATGATATATCTAATTTGGGGATCATAACCATTTATAGTTGCACATGTTTATGTAATTGCCAATCATTAAATTAGAAGTTGCATCCGGGTATCTACACATAAGACCCCATACTTTAGGAGGTATCTTATATACCCATTTAACTTTAAACCTTAGCATATCACTTTTATTTTGGGTCAAACATTTAACGATACAACCAACATACAATTATTCTTAATACAAAATAAATGTGCAAGTCCATAAACTCTTACAATCTCCCACTTGGATGACACACACATATAATATATGTACATATAACTTTATAATTGTATCTAGGGGTGCTTGTCGTGAAAATCGGGCAGATAATTGTGTTTAACGGGTCAGCTTATCGATTATCGGATTATAAATATAGTAATCATCTAGCCATCCAATAAGACAACGGGCGGATTGGTATCAAATTAACGATTATCGAGCGGTCATCGGGCAGTTTATCGGCTTAATCAAATAGAAATTTTTTGAACAATCCTAATCTTGTGAATACCAAACGGCCAAACTGCATAATTTACTAGCTTTTATCATTTCAACCTACCTTTCATAATCCTCATTACATTACTCAATAAAGACTTGTCATGGAGTACATAGAACAATCTCTTGAACAAATCTTTTGAATACTCAATAGAGACTTGTCATAGAGGTCATGACTTTCTCTAGAAGAAATCAACTACGTAACGAAGATACATATGTTGTCATGCATAAGGAGGTAAAAATGTAAATATAAAAATTCTTAACGAGTTAATGGTTCATCCGATAAGAAAATTGAGTAATCCGCCCCTAAACTGTTAAGCCGTTAATTATAAAATCTCAATCCGTTCACCATCCATTACCCCGATAATTCGATACCAATAAACCAATAAGCCATCGGTTCGGTTCGGTTAACGGTTACGGTTTGATTTTGAACAACCCAATTGTATGTCACCTTATGAGCTCAAACATATTTGCTATCGTAAACCAAAGTACCTCCGAACAATCTCGTCCATCAATCATGCCAATATTGGACCAAGGCGACTTTTGTTACATTTATCATAATTAAACCTTCCTTGGTAACAAATACCGGTATAAATATATGACATAGATCAAGTATGGATGTGTAGCATGGGAATTATATGCAATGTGATCCAAGCATGTTTATTTCCAACTGGTCCAATTGAAAAATCAGTCAGAGTGAAAAATAAACTGAATACTTTATTTCTGCAGAAATAACATCAAATATCCTTAAACTGAAACCATTGCCTGAAACCTTAAATTGAAACCAAATTGTATCCATAAAGAACATTTAAGAGGTTACAAACTCCCAAAACTGAATATCCTTAAATGACATGATGCACATGTGAGCAATATGCTCACGAAAACCTCGGGTGGTAGTTCCTTAATTTGTGGATCCACAACTATGGAGTTTGCACTAATATGCTCTATAGATGCCTAGCCACTCTAATTCTTTTTTAACAACCAGAAACTTTATGTCAATGTGCTTTGACTTTTACCAAAATCCTGTTATTATTAGAATACAAGACTGCTAACTTATTATCACAAAATAACTCAAGTGTGCTTTCAACTTTATCCATAAATTTGCAGTCAGTGATAAAATTCTGCAGTCATATTCCATAATCAAATGCTACATAATATTTTATAAATTAACTGCCACAGTGAAAAGGGCTATGAGTGTTCGTTTTAACACTCTTCCTTATATAGCTCATCAACCAAGTATGTCATATTATATCCGCATCTAATAAAATCAATATCCGAATACCTGATTATCTTTAACTTTTTCGACTTTCTTTATGTAAGCATAAAATATTTGTTCTCTATAATTACCTTTTGAACCTTTAAGCTGCTTTCAAAAGATAAGTTTATAAATTATTCAAATATCTGCCCAACATCCCTAAATTAAATGAGATATTCAGACGCGTACAAAGCTGATCATACATCACACAATAAAAAAAATATACTTACTCCCATTAAACTTGTGGTCTACACAATAATTAACAAGATTTTTCTCGAAACCAAATGAGACAATAACTTGATGAAATTTAGTAATACTATTAATGAGACACTTTCTTAAGTCCATTGATGATTTTCTTTATTGAATTTTTTTCTTGAAGTTGTAAAGTTTGTTCTTTGGGAACTACTTCTTGAAGGACGGGCTGAATGATATTGTCTTTGATCCAAATTTACTTCTTGAATAATGTCAGGTACGAAAAGTTGTTCCTGAGCATTGACAATAACAATTAGAGGAATATCAATATGTTCATCTACAAAGACAAAGTCCTTAACTATCTCCTCCCCCCCCCCCCCCC
>MCJB01045259.1:32795-43767 GCA_002018475.1 Nicotiana obtusifolia | reverse complement strand
CCCCCCCCCCCCCCCCCCAGCAAACTCAACATTCTCAAAGAATCTCATATTGTTGGAAAAAATAGCCTTAATAGTGGGAGAAAAATTCTGAAAGATTAAGGGGATAGAAAATATTATTGGACAGAAGTCTCTTAATTCTCCAATAGAGATTAATCTCTGGTGCCATAAAGAAGCTGACTACTGGATATTTAATTTACTCTTATTACCAGTTATGTTAACATGCAAGGTTCATTGAATGAAGAAATCATATCAAGTAAGTATAGATTATTGTAACCTGATAAAAAACTGGGACCAACCAATTTTAAATTATGAAAGAGACTAACTCTTTCATTTTCAAATAAATAAAATAGCCAAACTTGTCTAATTCTGAAACAGAAATCAAATTGCATCAAAAAAATGGTGCAACATAAGTCTTTTTCAAATTAAAATAAAATCGGTTCTTAACAATAATCTAAAATTTGCAATTGCTTCGACTTCCACCGACTTGCCGTCACCATCGAAGACGTATCTTTCACCATTATTAGACTTTCGATGGTTCAGGCAACCCTGCATAGATACAGTGATAGGAGTTATTATACCGAAATCTCTCCACCATCTGTCTTCGTACCGAAGTCAAATTAACCTTAGAACAAACAAAATTAAGAGGTGTACCTTTCTTTGCACGTCATGCGTGATAATTGATACAATCCTTCTTCTTATGACCTTCAGCTTTAAAAAAGAAATAACCATCTATAGTTGTTTCCTGATGTTGTTTATTTTGTGTTGCTATATCTGCAGCTTCCTTATTCTTTCTCTTCTTGTCCTTCCTTTTGTCCATAGGCACAACGACTAAGTGAGTTTTTTCTATCTTTTTCTGCTTCAGTCTATCCTCTTCCTGAACAAAGTGTGAGATGAGCTCATTAAGAGATCAAGTCTCTTTCTGACAATTATAGCGCACCTTAAACTGGCTAAACTGTAGTGGGAGGGATATAAAAATCAAATGCACTAGCAGGTCCTCAGAGAGGTCCAACTTAAGTGTTTTCCACTTAGAAGCAAGATGAGATGCATGATGTACTCCCTGGTGTTACCTTTGCCTTGATACCTCATTGAAATCAGACTTGTCAAGAGTGTACTAATCTCAGACTTTCACTTCTTGATTAATACCTTTTCAATTTCAGCCATAAATTCCTTGGCCGTCTTAACCTTATCGGATATAGTGCCCCTGAATGTTTTTGGAATAACTTTCTTCATGATCATCATACACATGCGATTTGATCTCTCCCACCTTTCCATCTCCCTCTTTTCATTAGAGGTACTCTTATATGTAAGAACCGGTGGAGAATCAACCCTTAACACGAGGTCGAGATCCATGACTCCGAGAACTATGTTAAGATTCTCTTGTCATGACTTAAAGTTAGTGCCACTCAACATAGGAATGGAATTGATGTTGGCGGTAATATTTGCATGATTAATTTCAGATGAATCAGAGAACAATAAATAACAAAGAGCTCACATATACTTAAAATCAAATGAAAATAAATTTGAATAAAGGTAAACCCTATCTCAAGGTATCGAGCACTCCATTAGTATTTCATCCTTGGACAAAATATTAACTTGTAAGTGGTATCTTGGTGTAGTAATCAACGTCGATAATAAAGAACATGTCAAATAATAAATCTTCCTTTGAGCCGATTTATTATTCACACATAAAATCAAATAATTATTACGCATTTATTACCACAAGATGCACATATAATTCTGTTAAACATTGACCTTCGTTTAGGCCCGTCAATATTCACATAGGTTACACATATGCAACCTTTTGTATTTCAAAATAAATAAATCTCCATAAGAGGTTACTTTAAAAACATCAAGTTTCAACTTTATTTATCTCAAAATATATACAACCATACCTATATTCAAATTTAAATTCTCTAAGACAGGAAAATATAAATTCCCAAATCAAAATGAATCAACGGTGGGCCAAAAGCTAAATTAGCTATAAGGGTTGTCAATATACATAACATGTAATATAATCTTCTTGAAACACAAATTTAATACAGCAAAGAAACATATAAAAGGCAATTGAATCCGGTATGTAAAGACTAAAGAAGGACCTAAATCTCAAAATATACTATCTGATTCCGTGTTGTACCCATAGACCAAAGAAATATCTGATTAGCAAATAAAGCTTTTGGTGGCTGCACGGAAGGACTTTGAAGTCCAAATTTCAAATCCCAACTAACTGGCAACCATTTTATTTTGGTTGTTTTAAAGGAAATTTAATTCATAAAAAGAAATGCTTAAAGTTTCCAAAACTTTTCTCCGTTCTAAATCTTTATGATGTCTTATTAAACATTATAATTTCTTTTTCTTACAAAAGAGATTTAAAACGTCAAAGACAAAATCACAATATTAAACTTTAGTGGCCTTTCCTGGCTGCATATCCCAAAAGGAGGCCAGACCTCCAACTCCGAAGTACCAGATTCACGCCGGAGATGCGGCACTTTAGGCTTCAATTCCTCTTTTTCTTTTTCTTTTTTTTTTTTGACAGAAGACTTTGAAGGATTAGAACATCCTTTTCTCCAAATCTTTGATGCCATAGAGGCACACAACCAATTTTTTAGGGGAGAATCTTTATGCCGCTACAACGCCGTACTCAACCAAATTATTACTTAATTATAAAACATATTTCTGTGGTAAAACTATTAGTCAATATGAATGTCTATAGGGCTGTACATAATTTGGTAAATATCGAATTATCGTATCGAAATAAAAGGTTTGGGTATTTGGTATTCGATATTTTAGTATTCAGTATGGTATTTAATTTAAGTTTTAAAAAATATTGGTATTAGGTATGGTATTTGGTATTTTAAAATGAAATACCGAAATACTAATACCGTATCGAAATATATATTATATTAAAGAATACACATATTATTAATTACAACATAAATATAAAAATCTAAAATTTTACTTTCCTTTATTCTCTAAGTTCATCAATTAACTCTAAGCAATTAACAAGACATTTCTATGATCAAATTTATTCTTTTATGTACAGTTTTCTCTCTTTGGGTTGATATTTGCTATTTTTGGACAAAACTTTTGTCAACAAATGTTTTTAGTTTTGTACTTTTGAGTACTTTAATTTAGAATATTACGGTCTATGACTCTATGCACTAGTTAGTATTCAAACCGAATAAACCGAAGTTACTAAATCGAATAAACCGAAACCGAAAGGAGAAAAACTGACCATACCGAATTTAAATAGGCACGGTATTAGTATTGCATTTTTAGAAACCGAATACCGAAAATACTGAACCGAAATGTTTGAATACCGTACCATACTGACCGACGAACACCCCTACACTGCTCCCACTACTTTTATCCATGATGTAAATAACCTCCCACTACACATCACTATTATGATTGTAATTCCCCCACCTCCGTAACCCTTTCCCATGATCTCAATTTAATGTCATGTTTAAGACAATCTCTTATGGGACACACTCCACTTGAAGAGTTTTTAGTCAAAATTATCCCTTATCTTTAAGAGTAGGTCCAATTTTATCCTTTAATTATTTTCCTAAACATCTTTAATCCCTTAAATTTGCTAAAGTAGAACACCTTTAGTCCTACTAACAGAATTTCGTTAAAAACTAACGGTGACTATCACCATAACACATGCCAATCACGTATTTCTTGTTAAAAGCCAAACAGTGAAACAACTAAACCTATTCCTGATTTTTCAATTTCATAGTCGCCATTCACCCTATGAAGAAAAGCTTGGATTAAATGAAAAGGCAAGAAAATTTTAAGATCAATTTATGTTGTCCATCTATAATTATACAAAGACTCTACTTCAACTTATTTCTACTCAAACAACCAATTCTCATAGAATGTGGACTAGGCGGCGGTACTAAAATCCATGTGCGGGTGTGTGAAATTTTTAAATCAAAGAAAATTTAAAAAAGGAAAGGCAGATTGCACACAAAATCAGTGCCATAATCTCATCCAAATAGACACATCAATAAACACAGAGAAAACACACACAAAATGCGAACAATAAAATATTTATCAGTGGCAGTATCACAAGGTCTTCAATGGCATTGTCAATTGTCATGCCATGGTATCATCAAACTTCGACTGCCATCTCAATTTAATCCACGTTGCCGCTTCGACCGAGTCCAATCCGTAGGGTTCCTTGGATACATCAATTTTCTTCGGAATAGGGTTTTGACTGGCCGAATTAGGGTAAGGAGTAAGGAAATGGGTTTATGTTTACTACTTGTCTTTATTTTTTTTACTGGTCGCGTTAGATGCTCATGGAATCACCGTTAGTTTTTATAAGAATTAATCAAATTCTGTTAGCAGGACTAAAGGCGATCAAAGTTAGATCTGCTCTCAAAAATAAGGGATAACTTTTGTTAAAAACTCCACACTTGAACACTATGAAATAAAAAAGTTATTTCTTTTTTTCTTATTCTATTACTTATCTTTTTGTTTCATATTGTTACTTTGAGTTACATTTCTTAATACGTTATCAACACGAAGTCTCTAACTTCAAGATTAAATTCCACTTGCAAGGTATATATATCTACAACCTAATGTTTAAATTATCAAATTGTTGCTATGTATTTCTTTTAAGTGGAATCTACTTCTTTTGGATTTACTTAATTAGCAGTATGTATTTTCTCGTAAGGAAAGATGATAATTATACTGAGTGCATTCTTAATCCTAAATGTGTTTAGTTTATAAACATAATACTAAGCCGTACCTGGACACATACAATTATCTATTGTATGTTTAATGCCAATAGTTCACATATTTGTCAGATTGGTTAGAAATATTTTTTCCTACTATTTTAATAGTCTATCAAATGACTTCCTGTTTTTTTCCTATCATATCTCTGCATTCTTTCCTTACGGTTAATGACTTTCGAAAAAGAATATATTTTTGTTTATTTTGAAGAATTATTACCACTTGGGTATGCATGTACAAGTTAGACCAGGTAATCTTGTTAGTTCGTATAAACACTAATGTTTATATTTTATTATTGTGGCATAATTAATTCATGTATTTTTATGATGATTAACTGGCCAATTTCAGTTATTATTTTTATGGGATTATGATCAGATTGACCATTTTTGAAAATATCTTTGTTTATTTCTTTTTACTATTTCTAACTTATTATTTTCTTGATAGTTTTTACTATGTCGAATTTGTCAAAACTTGAGTTTATGGCACTTGACGTTTCTAAAAAGAATTACCTATCATGGGTTCTCGATGCTGAGATTCGCTTAGCCACTAAAGGTCTTGGTGACACCATTACTCATGGTAATGAGGCATCAAGTCAGGACAAAGCGAAGGCCAAGATTTTTCTTCGTCATTATCTTGATAAAAGTTTGAAGGTTGAATATTTGACAGTGAAAGATCCACTTGAATTGTGGACTGACCTGAAGGAAAAGTATGATCACCTTAAGGCTACGGTATTGCCAAAGGCTTGATATGAGCGGATGTACTTACGGTTGCAAGATTTTAAGACCGTAAGTGAGTATAACTCTATTGTATTTCGAATAACTTCCCAATTAAAATTATGTGGGTATGTTATGAATGATGAGGATTTGTTGGAAAAGACTCTTACGACTTTTCATGCCTCAAATATGGTATTACAGTAGCAATACCGTGAAAGGGGTTTTAAAAAGTATTCTGAATTGATCTCATGCCTTCTGATGGTTGAGCAACACAATACCATTTTGATGAAAAATCATGAAGCCCGTCCCACAGGGTCAGCTCTGATTCCTTAATCGAATATGGTAGCAAGACGTGATAAGTATGAAAAAAGACAGAATAATTATCATGGCCATATAAATGTACGTGAAAATGGAAATGTCAAAAGACAGTATAATAATCATCATCGTAGTGGTCATAGAAAACAAGAGAACAATATGGGTTCTCAAAACAATCCTTCAAGAGGCAAAAGCAGTAACTGCCACCGCTGCGGCATGAAAGATCACTAAAAAATTAAATGTCGTGCATCTGAGCATTTTGTCAGGCTTTACTAAAACTCCATCAAAAGAAAGGAAAATAATGTTGGAGCATCTTCTGCTAATGCTCCAGCGGAGTCTCATTTGACCTTTAAAAATAATTTTGAGGCAGGGCCTTCAAACAAAAATGATATTAATGCCGAGGCAAATCTTGCTTTGAATCATGATGATTTTGAAGGCCTCGATGATCTTACTCATTTAGAAGTTGAAGACTTCTATGGGGATCAAAACTAAAGTTTGATCATTTTACTAGCGAATGCAATTATGTTGTTTCTTTTTATAGCAAATATACCACTGGCAGGCTGCCTAGTGACTAGTATATAAATAATAATCCAAAAACTGAAATCCAAAGTTTACAATTTGTCCAAACTCAAAGATGAAAATAGCTAATCCAAGGATAAGAAAGCTATAAATGCTAACTATTATAAGTGTAAAACTGGACAGTTCCCAACAAAAGATGGTGTGGGTATCCACAAGCCAAGTGCAAAATCTCAATGTAGAGCCTCTAACGTTCTCATTAGGCGCCACGTTTTGCGTTCCAAAGGACAAGGCAAATGTGAATCTCCAAGCAATACCATCAACTTCTGGGGCTGACCAAACATCCAAGCAGCATGCATACAATGTGAGAATGCAACTATGTTGTTATTTTTATTTTTAGTATTTGTTTTTGTCTCGTTCTAAAGTTATTTTTATTTTCAAGTAGTACTTAAGTTGTCTTATGTTGTTGTTGGTGTTGTTAGTTTTTCCATATTTCTTATGGTGTACTTTTATTTTTTTATGAAGAAAATAAAAATCCTCAGACTTTAATTGGATCCAAGATGAGTAATGATGATTTATTGCTTTTGGATAGTGCTACAACTCACACAATATTAAGAGAAAAGAAATTTTTCTCTTATTTAGTTATGAAAAAGGCTTATGTTAATACAATATCTAGTAGTACAAAATTAATTGAGGCCTTTGGAAGAGAGGCCTTATTACTACCTGGAGGAACGATATTGACTATTAATAATGCATTGTATTGTAGTAAGTCTCAAAGAAACTTATTGAGTTTCAAAGCTATTCGCCAAAATAGCTACCATGTTGAGACCTCTAATGAAGGAAAAGTTGAATACCTTTATCTTATTATAATAAAAGCGGGGGAAAATGTGTGCATGAAAAATTACCCGCTTTTTTTCTGGCTTGTACCACACAAATATTGGTGTGGTTGAATCACATGCCATAATAAAAAAAAGATTTACTACTTCTAATAATTTTATTATTTGGCATGACCGGTTGGGCCATCCCGGTTCTAACATGATGCGCAGAATAATAGAGAATTCAAATGGGCACACATTGAAGAACAAGAAGATTTTTCAATTTAAGGAATTCGCTTGTGCTGCTTATTCTCAAGGAAAATTGGTTATTAAACCATCAATAGCTAAAGTTCGGATCGAATCCCCTGCATTTTTGGAACGTATACAGGGTGATATATGTGGGCCTATACACCCTCCATGTGGACCATTCAAATATTTTATGAGCTTGATAAATGCATCTACAACATGGTCACATGTGTGCTTATTGTCAACTAGCAATATGACATTTGCGAGATTGTTGGCCCAAATAATAAGGTTAAGAGTACAATTTCCAGATTATGCAATTAAGACAATTCGTCTTGATAATTCTGGTGAATTTACATCTCAGGCCTTTACTGATTATTGTATGGACACTGGAATAAAAGTTGAGCATCCGAATGCTTATGTTCATACTCTCAATGGTCTAGCAAAATTGTTGATTAAATGCCTCCAATTAATAGCTAGACCATTGCTAATGAGGACAAAACTTTCCCTTTCAGTGTGGGGACATGCTATTTTGCATGCAGCAGCACTTGTGCGTATAAGGCCAACCAGTTATCATGAAGTCTCTCCATTATTGTTGGCTTTTGGTCAGGAGACAAATATTTCTCATCTAAGAATTTTTGGATGTGCGGTATATATTCCAATTGCTCCATCACAACGCACACAGATGGATTCCCAAAGAAGGTTGGAGTGTATATTGGTTATGAATCTCCTTCTATTATTAAATATTTGGAGCCAATGACAGGAGATTCGTTTGCAGCCAGATTTGCTGATTGTCATTTTGATGAATAAGTTTTTCCAAAATTAGGGGGAGATAATAAGCAGCTGAAAAAAGAGATAGATTGGAATGTATTATCTTTATCTCATTTGGATCCTCGTACAAATCAATGTGAAGAAGAAGTTCAAAAGATCATTTATATGTAAAATGTTGCAAATCAATTGCCAAATGCATTTACTAACCTTCCACGGGTTACTAAATCGCATATTCCAGTTGTAAATTCTCCAATTCGAGTTGATGTCCTAGTTGGACAGTATGATAATGCAAATGAGTCTAGGCCATGCCTTAAACATGGTAGACCAATAGGTCCCAAGGATAAGAATTCCCGAAAAAGGAAAGGAGAAAATGATCAAGTTGATCACAACATGGAGGCAATTGCTCAAGAAGAGCATAAAGACATAACAATTCATAAGACCTCACGGGAGGTTCAAGTACCTGGAAATGATGAAAATGAAGAGGTCTCAATAAGTTATGCGAGAAAAAGGTGGAACCGAAATAATATTTTTGTTGACAACAATTTTGCATATAATGTTACAGTTGAAGTAATGCAACAAGATGAGGATCTTGAGCAAAAATTTATCGATGAATATAGACACAGAAATGATTGACCAAAATGGAAAATTGCAATTCAAGTGGAATTGACTTTCACTCGAAAAACGTAAAATTTTTGGACTAATAGTCCGAACGCCTGAAGGTGTCAAGACAGTGGGGTACAAATGGGTTTTTATGCTAAAACGAAATAAGAAAGGTGAAGTCGTAAGATATAAAGCATGACTTGTGGCACAAGGGTTTTTGCAAAGGCCTGGCATTGATTATATATAGACATATTCTCCTGTGGTAGATGCAATTACCTTTAGGTATCTAATAAGTCTGGCAGTCTATAAAGAGCTTGATATGCGGTTAATGGATGTTGTCACAACCTACTTATATGGTTCATTGGACAATGGAATTTTTATGAAAATCCCTGAAGGATTTAAAGTTCCTGAAGCACATAAAAGTTCATGGGAAACTTGTTCAATAAAGCTTCAGAAATCTTTATACGGATTGAAGCAATCAGGGAGGATGTGGTACAATCGCTTAGTATTTGCTAAAGGAAGGGTACAAAAATGATCCTATTTGCCTTTGTGTCTTTATTAAGAGGTCTGGATCTGAATTTGTCATCATAGCTATGTATGCTGATGACTTGAATATCATTGGCACTTCTAAAGAGCTTCCAAAGGTTGTAGAATGTTTGAAGAAAGAATTTGAAATGAAAGATCTTGGGAACAAAATTTTGTCTTGGCCTACAATTGAGCATGTAACAACTGAAATTTTTGTTCATCAATCAATATACACTGAAAAGGTTTTAAAGTGATTTTACAAGGATAATACACATCCATTGAGTACCCAAATGGTTGTGAGATCGGTTGACAAAAATAAAAATTCATTTCGGCCTCAAGAAAATGATGAAGAGCTCGTTGGTGATGAAACTCCATATCTTAGTGCAATTAAGGCATTGATATATCTTGCCAACAATACACGACTAGATATTGCTTTTGCAGTAAGCTTATTAGAAAGATTCAGCTTCTCCCTAACAAGAAGACATTGGAATGGTTTTAATCATATATTTAGATATCTTCGGGGAACTATAGATATGGGATTGTTTATTCTAATGAATTCAAGTCAAAAATGATTGGCTATGCCGATGCAGATTATTTGTCTGATCCATATAAAGTCCAATCTCAAACATGCTATTTGTTTACATATGGAGGTACAATTATATCATGGCATTCAATGAAACAAACAATAGCTGCCACATCTTCAAATCATACTGAGATAATAGCCATTCATGAAGCTAGTCGGGAATATATTTGGTTGAGATCAATGACTCAGCATATTCAGAAATGTGTAGTTTCTTATGAAAAAAGATAATCCAACTACATTATATGAATACAATGCTGCTTGCATTGCTCAACTGAAAGGAGGATACATCAACGGAGACAGAACAAAACACGTTTCACCAAAATTCTTTTTCATGCATGATCTTCAACAAAATGGTAAAATTAATGTTCAACAGATTCGTTCATGTGAAAATTTGGTTGATCTGTTCACTAATGCATTACCAACTTCAACATTTGAGAAGTTGAGATAGAAGATTGGATGTAACTTCCGGCCGATCATTTTGAGTATTACAGCCCCGTTCCTCTATTTATTGCTTATTCTATACTTATTTGTTGTTATGTGACTTGCCGCGGAAGTCAGTTCGGTTCCAAAGATGTTCCGGAATGAATTAGGATACTTAGTTCCAAAATTGGAAGCCTAAGTTGAAAGAGTTGACCGAATATTGACTATTGAGTAAATAGTTCCGGAATGGAGTTTTTTATGGTTCCGATTGCTCTGTAGGATGACTTTGGACCTAGGAGTGTGTTCAGATATTGATGTCACGCCCCATTTTCTCGCGAAGGCGGGTTTCGACATGTGACAACTCTTTTAAATAGGTATTAGAAGAGAAGAGTCGTCACCTAACAGTTTTTAAGGTGCGTTAGGACACCTATTTGCAAATAACTCTGTTTAACTAGTCAACACCACCAAAGATTGGGAAGGGCTTAAATTACCTCAAAGAGAATATGTTAGGCACTCTTCGAGGTCCACAACTGTGGGTCCCGAAGTTTATACTATACGGATTAGATAATAAGCTAGGTGATCAAATAAGCAAAGAAAGACGTAGAAGTTGAAAACTCTATTATAACACAAGAATTAACTATGTGACTAATTGATACAAGTCTAAAAAAATCACAAGGAGTATAATTGCGTCAATCTATGACTAAGTGGGAACAACCAGTATATAAAAGGAT
>MCJB01045259.1:2849-32775 GCA_002018475.1 Nicotiana obtusifolia | reverse complement strand
ATATGAGCAACCCCTACCCTAAGGGAGTAACGTAGTATTATTTATGGGGGGGGGGGGGATCCTAAGTTTTTTTAGCCTAAAGGATCACCCCGTGAAACATAAATAATACTTCGTTACTCCCTTAGGGTAGGGGTTGCTCATATTATTCAGCGGGCACAAACTATCATCTCCTGCTACCCGATTACTATGTTGAAGTTACTTAAAGGCGCTCTAATTCAATTCTAAAACGTACCCTATGCATGCACTACCCATCCCATGCCTATGGTCCAGGAGGCTTGGACCTACTATTAGGTGGTTCTAGACTTATACTTAGGTTTCTCAAGGTGATAAGACTAGGCGACATTCAAAACAGATAGGACTGCACACAATTGCAACGAAAGGCTCAAATTGACCTTTACACATAAGCACAAAAGCACGTGATCAGATTCTTGGTTAGGCAGTACACAGAGTTAAGATGTATTAGATTCATTAAGTACTCTAGGCATGATCTCTATATGATTCTAGTATTATACAAGAAGTGCTGCAGTTTTTGGACTAACGTGTAAGCAGATTAGAGCGTTACAAGTCCTATAGGCATGATTTCTAATCGTTTGCGTAATAAGGTATTGAAAACAATCTCAGAACTCTGAATTACCAGTGCTGATTCTATAGATATGCGTCTTAGGCAGGTGACAGTACCTTATAGACATGATTTCTAATAGTTGTATAATTAGGCAGTGAAGTCGCTTGAAAACACAAGATTAGTAGCGTCAATAAACACCCTATAGGAAGGATTTCTAACAATTGACAATAAGACTTGATTTTATAATACTTTATCCCTATGGGCATGCTATCTAAGTGAGGCTGTACAAAAGCAGCATGAAGCAGTTGACCCATATTAAACCTTATAGTCATGGTATCTAGATTAACAAAGATATTGTATTATTGTATCCTATAGGCATGCCATCTAAAGCGTTGAATAGTATACATGGAAAGAAGTGTAGCATGTTTTGAGAAGTTAAGAGCAGTGTGTGCGTGATTCCTATCGGTGTGCAACACAGTCTAAACGAAACAACAAATAAGGCATGCTGGAAGTAATAGCAAATAGAACACATAGACCCTATAGACATGTTTTCTACCCTTTCATGCATGTATTAGAATTCCCCAGCCCCCTATTCATTAATCTCACTACCATTCAGTTTTACAAGTTATTATAATCCCTATTGAATAATTACAGGTACAAATACGAATATACAATAACACAGTAACACAACTAGGCCTTCAGATAGGTGTAGAATTCGATGTGGACTGTAGGCCTAGACTCCAAGCACAAACAGTGTACTTTAGACTTCCAGTACCAAATCAGGTCCAACATACCAGGCCCAGACGAATAATTTCTTACCCAAAGGAGGATAAGCTTATCTATACATGTGACACTACACACGGAGTAAATTGAACAGCTTTGAAGATTGAAACACTCAGTCCTTAAGTTTTGACCAACAACACCTCTAACCATGACTTATAGACAGGATCATATAAAACACATATGTGGTAAGGTTTCCAGAAACAGAGTTTAAGAGCAACAGGGTTATTTCAAACAAAGTTCCAGAACAAAGCTTGGTCCAAAACCATACTAAAGAACCTTAAGCAGGGTTTTAAACATGGAAATCTAATAGTGCCATGGTCAAGACTAGTGAGATACAGACTTAACATGGAAACTTCAACATAAGAGCCTAACGAGAACAACTAATTTGCAGAGCTTAGCATATGGGATAGGCAAGCAAACTCAGTTTATCAATAAGTGAGCATTTAGATGAGAAGAGGTTGACTTTCAGGTAAGTAAGTAAGCAGGCATCGAGTAAAGAAGAGTAAACAAGACAAGGATCAAAAATTAACCCTAGGAGTCTCAAACGATTGGTGAGCACAAAACATCAAAGCAAAGAATAAGTCTGCCTTGGCATTGCAACAACATTAGCATATATAGTTCATATGATCACAAGTTGGTTTCAGGGTATAATAGGTATACATAGAAGATTTGGCATAGGTTCTAGGAATGCATTAAATTCCTAGGAGATTCCCAGTCATGGTTCAAGACAAACACTAGTCTTGAATAGTCAATTAAGCTTAAACGTGGAGACAAGCATTCAAACAACTTGGTTATTTACATTAGGCAAGCATTAAGGCTAATAAGGTCAAGGAAAAGCATACTAGGCTAAGTATTCATGTAATGTCATCCCATAGTTACAGCAGGACAGCAGGTGCTGTATAAGGGATTCAACAACAAGAAAAACACTTCTGGAAAGACATAACTTCCTAGAAATCGAAACAACATTCGATAAACATTAATCAGGTTTAGTTGCAAGCCCAGTAAACATCATGTATCACTTAGCAAAAGTAAGAATCAGAGAAGGTTTGAGATAGCATGATATTAAACACCCAGAGAAATGCACACAATCAAAAAGTAATGACATTATAAGAGTATAAGGTACTAACCAGTTGCGAACAAACTAAACAAAGGATGAAGAACTCAAAAATCTCAAGAATAACTGTGATTACTGAAGACCAGTAAAACCCCAACTACCCACTGCTTCAGAGTTCACAGGAGCCTTGAAATGGACCCCGAGTAGTGCTTGCACTGGAGGAAGGTGAACAGAATCCGGTGGCCTTGGCTTTCAGCCGGTGAAGAGCTCAATTTCAAAATAGTATTGAATAAGTGAGAGTGAGAGAATAACTGTGTCCAAGGTCCCTCTAAAGGGAATCAAGGGAGGTTTATATAGTAGAATCAAGCGAGTAAACAAGGAAAGAAATCAAGCAAACACAAACAAGAAAGATTAAAATATCACATGCAATCAGTAGAGTAACCGAAAAGGAAAGAAATCAAAACTCCAAACCCTAGTTAGGGTTCAATATGGAATCCTTTTGTGATTCTCTTGCCTTATTCTGCTACTACTCACGCGTTCATGTTGTTACTTGACATTTACCTAACTTTGGTAAATGCTACCTGCAAGATGGGCCTGATTTGGCTATATTTTTGTAGATATTTGGCCGATGTTTCATCTATATATACTCTACAATGAACGATTCTCGCATTTCCGACCAGATTCATGGCCATTGGACTCAACTAGGGTTTGAAATTTTGATTTTCCCTTTACCGGTTCTATTACTGATTGCACATAATATCTTCCCTTACTTTGTGATTGATTAATTTTTTTTCCATGTTTACTTGTTTGATTCTACCACTGTATAACCCCTCCCCAATTTCCTCTTTTGGAGAGACTTTAATCACCTTAAGAAGTATCCCCTTATTCTCACTTATTCGATACTATCCTGAAATTAAGCTCTTGGCTGGATGAAAGCCAAGACCACCATATTCTGTTAACCTTCTTCCAGTGCAAGCACTGCTTGGGGTCCTTTTCGAGGCTCTTGTGAACTCCGAAGCACTGGAGGTTTGGGGGTTTTCATTACTCTCCTGCAATTTCTGCTATTCCTGAGATTTTGAGTTTCTCGTTCCTTATTCGTTTGTTTGCAAATTGGTAAGTGCTCAAGCTCCATCAGTTATGTTTCCTCCCTACTTGTGTTCATGCTTCTGAATATCCCTGTTATGTGTGCTTTTAAAGCCAATATGATGCTATGCCAATTTTGTTTGATCTTCCTCTTGTAATTCTTCATCCGGATTCTAATAAGTTAGCTTGGTTAGAAGGTTCTCTGGATTATGACACTTGTTTGAAGTTTGTTATGTTGATAAATGCCTGCTGCCTCATATTGACTGTTTAATACTGTCTCAATTTGAATATTTACCTTGAAACTACAGGGGATTACTGTCTGCCCAGAATTTGTCTTAATTAGTTTTTGAATCCTTTGTATAGGCTCTACTATTGTCCTTATTTACGTGAATATTTGCTTTAATCAAACATGTGACTTTAAGAATTGCAATGTGGTGTTTAGCAAACTCTGTGCTTTTTAGTATTGCCTAGGTTCCCAGTTGAATTCTATTACACTTGGTTTTTCTTTATTATGCCTGGTCGACTGATTTAAGTTTTGAAATCTATCTGCTCTGCTTGACCATAAGTTGGCAATCTCTTCTACCTTGCTAATTTTGAACTTGGGAAACTCTGTGTTGTACTTAACACAATTAAGATTCTTATTAGCTGCTCTAGATTATGCATGTCTACTTTCTTACTATGTGTAATTGTCCTCCTCTGACTATGGTTCTATCAGACCTTCCTAACTTAGATTCATAGTTTTAAAATCCCTCTAGACTAATTCTGAACTATGCTCTACCCTAGTCCCATTCTAGACAGCTTAATATGTGCATCTTGTGTATGCTTACCTTGTTAACTCTAAGTGGCGTGTTTCCTCAACTCCCATGATGTTATTCCTCTCTTTAGCATGTCCTCACCTACTTAATGATTTAACCCATGTTATTAGTTTTCCATGTCAAATTCACCATGTTGAAATTGAATCTATTTCATGTTCCTTACTTAATCAAATCTGTCACTCTTGCTTCTAAATGACCATGTGTTCATGAATTTTGCTAAATGTCACACAATCATGTTGCTATGAGGTGTTGCTTTAAAACTGTTTAGTTGATTTCCATGTGTGGTCCATTAATTTGTTTAGTAGAGTGGTCAATAATGTCATTATTGGGCGGGAAATGAGTCCATGTGCAACTTTGGGTTATGCAAATAGACATATTCTCCTATTTTGGGAAGTGTTTGGATCTAGGCCTGCTAGTCGAGTAAAAGAAAGTTAAGGCACAGGCAGTACTGGGTTAGCTCCTCTTGGGTCTGCTCTATTTATTGGGCCTGTAGTCCTTTCGATTCTGTAATATTATGTTTGTTTCTTCTCTTGTCATTGAGCATGTAATAATTTGTAATAGCGAATAATGGGGAGATTAATGAAAAAGGGGCTGAGGTATCCTAATATTGCATGAAAGGGTAGAAAACATGCTTGTAGGGTCTCTGTGTAATATTTGCTATTTCATTCAGCATGCCTTATTTGTTTTTCCATTTGGTATGTTACACACAAATAGAAATCATGCATATAGGAATCATGCACACCTCACTTGTACACTGTTCAAACACGTTAGTCTAGGTATCTACCATACTCATTTCTATGTTACTACTGTACATTTAGTCAACATGCCTATAGGATGTGCATGCTCTTGTTAATCTAGATATCATGTCTATAGGACTTCAAATAATCAATTGGTCAATTGCTTCTACTACTTCTAGTGTACTACCCATCTAGATATCATGACTATAGGATTCTAATATTCTAATCAACTATTTCCGTTGTTTTCATTACACTACCCCGCCTAGATGACACGTCTATAGGAGTAAAGTGTTACAAAATCAAGCCTAATTGTCAATTGTTAGAAATCCTGCCTATAGATGTTGTCGCACGCATAAGAACTGTTTATGAGATCAACATGTTAATACTAGACTCTCACAACTGTCTCACTGCCCAATTATGCAACTGTTAGAAACCACGCCTATATGATATTAACGTTTTCCTAAGGTGCACGCTTATAAAATCAGCATTAGTAATTTGGTAACTCGTGTCGCTTTATTGCCTCACCAACAATGAAAATCATGCCTATTGGACTTGCGATGTTTTAACCTGCCTATCCGCTGCTTGTACAATGATGAAAATCAGAATCGCCTAGAAATTATGCCTACAGGATCTAACAACTCTAACGCGTCTTAACTCCCTAGAATATGTACTGCCCAAACGGCCCGTGTGCATTTGTTGTTTATGTGTGGAGGCTAACTTGGGCATTTAGTTGTCTTTACGTGAAGTCCTATCTGTTTGAATGTCTCCTAGTCTTATTAATTTGAGCAACCTAAGCTGAGTCTAGAATCGCCTAATAATAGGTCCAAAGCCTCCTGGACCATAGGTATGGTACGAGTAGTGCATGCATAGGGTACGATTTAGAATTGAAACCTCAACATAGTAATTGGGTAGCAAGAGATGATAGTCTGTGCGCGCTGAATAGTATGAGCAACCCCTACCTTAAAGGAGTTGGAAAATATTATTTATGTTGCACGGGGTGATCCTTTAGGCTAAAAAACTTAGGACCCCCTTTCTTTATGTACTTGTTATTTACACTTAGTCATTTAACATAGATCAATGTAGTTGTTTCCTTGTAGTCATTAAAATTTGTACCAATTCTCATGTGTTATAATAAGACTCTTCGACTTCTGAATTTCCCTTTACTTACTTGATCACCTAGACTAATTACATAATCCACATAGTTTAAAGTCCGGGAGGGACCCACAATTGTGGAGCTCGAAGAGTGTCTAACACCTTCTCTTCGAGGTAATTTGAGTCCTTAACCGATCTTTGGTGGCGTTGACTAGTCAAACAGAGTTATTCGCAAATAGGTGCCCTAACATACCTTAAAATCGTTAGGTGGTGACTCTTCTCTTTTAATACCTCCTTTAAAAGAGTTTTCACACGTCGAAACCCGCTTTCGCAAGAAAGTAGGGCGCGATAATCGTCGGTTATGTTTGAGGTGATCAAAGGATGTTAACGTCGTGCATGGAAACCGGAGCGAAAATTGCTCCTGTTTGTAGAACGGTTACCTCCCAAGTTACCTGCAAAACTTAAAACACGATGTACGCGAATATATGGGGTAATTGCGGAAATTTAAACATGATGCAAATTCCCTTTGGACCATGAGAGTTGTATTTGGACAATGAGGATGATGTCTTTAAACCATGATGTCCTGGGCCATGAAGCGTATGATAAGGGATTTGCAAGCAATGAAATGGTGTCCTCGGGCCATGAGGATGGTGCCTCTGGACTATGACGCCTTTGAATAATGATATGCAGTTTTGAGAGATCCTCAGGCCATGGCATGAAGTCTTCGGGCTATGAGGATGATGCCTTTAGACTATGCCACCTTGGTACAATGTGGCGATGTTTTATCCCATGAAATGCCAATATGCGGAGATATCGATCGTTTGATAGAGGAAACAGGTAATACTTAGTCATATGCGAGAACGAGACAAGACAAGGCTTAGTCTTGTATGAGATGAGGGCAGTGATTAGCCTTATGCGAAGAAAGGAGACAGTGCTTATTCTATGCAGTGTAGCGGAGACAGTGTTTAGTCTTATTCTAGGGAAGGCAATGCTTAGCCTTATGTAATAATGGAGGCGGTGCTTAGCCTCATGCAAGGAATGGAGACAGTGCTTAGTCTCATACAACGAAAGGCGATGCTTAGCTTTATGTAATGATGGAGGCAGTGCTTAGCTTCATGCAAGGAATGGAGACAGTGCTTAGTCTTATGTAAGGAAAGGCGATGCTTAGCCATATGTAATGATGGAGGCAATTCTTAGCGTTATGCAAGGAATGGAGACAATGCTTAGTCTCATGCAAAGGAAGGCAGTTTTTAGCCTTTAGCCTTATGCAATTATGGAGGCAGTGCTTAGCCTCATGCAATATAATGGAGACTATGTTTAGTCTCATGCTGAGAAAGGCAGCGTTTAGCCTTATGCAATGTAATGGAGACAATGTTTAGTCTCATGCAAAGAAAGACAGTGTTTAGCCTTAGCCTTATGCAATGTAATGGAGACAATGTTTAGTCTCATGCAACGAAAGGCAGCGTTTAGCCTTATGCAATGATGAGGGCGTGCTTATCCCTATGCAAGAAGAGCAATGATTAAATGCGAGAGGGCGAAGTATTTCTTAGCTTGACACGTTTGCGTTTGGCGACTTCTGTCGGTGTGAAAATAGTGATCTTGTTGTATGTATATATTTGCGGATGTTCTTGTTATGTCCATTGTGCCTGAATCCAAAGAAAAATCGTGAGCTTTTTGGGGGAAGGTTGGTTCATGCTCTTGATTCCTTGTTTTGCGTTCGCTCCTGTCTTGAGGTCCTATTTGAGTCGCCTTGGGTAACGTCTGGTTACTAAAGAAAATGAAATTTTTGAAAGATATGCATTTTTGATAAATCTTTTATATAACAATGCAATTTTTTCAAAATATGTGATGATGCATAAAACAAATAATGTTCGAATCGGTGACACGTTTTGAGACATTGCAACCTCCTCAGTCCGAAATTTTGAGGACCGCCCTCAAAATTCTGCCCCAATTTATATGCGTACTTCTGGTGATACACTTCTTTGGTGATCCTAAACATGATGAGATCTGACAAACTCGAGACCTTGCCCCAGTTTATGACCATAGGGGGAATGAAGATCTTATTATGAAGTGACCGAACCTACAGTGTTGCCTACGTATCCCCTCTTAAATGGGAATCAGGTCAAGCGTAGTTCATGTTACATTAAATAGAAAGTGCAAACATATTCTTAAACATAATATCTCTTGACTGCGTCTGAATTGATAGGTTTTGGCCATATCTCTGCAAGTATAAGTGCTCCTCTTGTCAGTACTCGGTGAACCATGTAAGGGCCTTGCCAGTTGGGTGAGAATTTCCCATTTGCTTCATCCTGATATGGGATGATCCGTTTCAGCACCAATTGCCCCGGTGTGAATTGCCTCGATCTAACCTTTTTGTTGAAAGCCCTTACCATTCTATTCTGGTAGAGTTGACCATGAAACACTGTGTTCATTTGCTTACCATCAATGAGAGTCAGTTGTTCATACCGGCTCCGTATCCATTCCGCATCGCTGATCTCAGCCTCTTGTATGATTCTTAAGGAGGGGATCTCCACTTCGGCGGGAATAACGACTTCAGTACCGTAGACCAGTATATAGGGAGTTTCCCTAGTTGATGTACAAATTGTGGTTCGGTACCCGAGTAAATAAAACGATAGTTTCTCGTGCCATTATTTGTAATTGCCTACAATGTTCCTCAATATCTTCTTGATGTTCTTGTTGGCGGCTTCTACGGCTCCATTCATTTGCGGCCTGTACATTGTACCGTTCCGATGCTTGATCTTGAATGTTTCACACATAGCTTTCATTAGATCACTATTGAGATTAGCGGCATTGTCAGTAATGATTGACTCGGGTACTCCAAATCAATAAATAATAAGATCCCGGACAAATTCTGCTATGACTTTCGTAGTCACAGCCTTGTATGGAGGCGACTTCAACCCATTTTGTGAAGTAATCTATAGCCACTAAGATGAACTTTGTCCATTTGAAGTAGCGGGTTCAATTGGTCCAATGACATCCATTCCCCAAGCAGAGAAAGGCCAGGGTGAACTCGTTGCATTGAGCTCGTTGGGTGGTACTCATATTATATCATCATGTATCTGGCATTGGTGACACTTTTTGAACATATTTGATGCAGTCCGTTTCCATGGTCATCCAGAAATAACCTGCTCTCAATATTGTTTTGGCAAGAACGAACCCCTTCATGCGAGGTCCGCAAGTTCCAACGTGCAATTAATCTAGATGCTTCCTTGGCATCGACACACCGCAATAGTCCCAAATTAGGGGAATTTCTATATAGAATTCCTCTGCTTTGAAAGAAATGGTTGGTCAATCTTCAAAGCGTGCGCTTCTGAGTGCGTGCAGCATTCTCTGGGTATTCTTCCTTTTCCAAGTATTCCTTGATATCGTGGAAACATGGATTTCCGTCAAAGTCTCCTTTAACATGAGCAAAATAAGCTGGCTGCTTATGAATCCCTATTGGGATAGGATTGATGAAATTCTTGTCTGCATGTTGTATCATGGAAGACAAGGTAGCTAATGCATCTGCGAACTCATTCTGAATTATTGGAACATGCTTGAATTCTATCTTTGTGGACCTCTTGATCAGTTCTTGTACACAGTGCAAGTATGGCAATGTTTTGGTGTTTTTAGTAGACTATTCTCCTAGTACCTAGTGTACTAACAGATCAGAATCTTCGATTACCAGGAACTCTTGAACGTTCATGTCAATGGCCAACCTGAGTCCCAAGATGCAGGCTTCATATTCTGCCATATTATTAGTGCAGGGGAACCTGAGTTTTGTGGATACCGAATGCTTCATATTCTGCCATATTATTGGTGCAAGGAAACCTGAGTTTTGTGGATACCGAGTAATGTTGACCTGTTTCTAACACTAAAACAACTCCGATTCCCACTCCCTTGAAGTTTGCTGTTCTGTCGAAGAACATCCTCCAACTGTCGTATGCTTTGGCAATATCTTCTCCTACAAATGACACTTCCTCATCGGGAAAATACGTCTTTAATGGTTTGTATTCTCCATCTACTGGATTCTACGCCAAGTGATCAGCCAATGCCTGCCCTTTGACTCCCTTCTGAGTCACATAGATGATGTCGAATTCACTTAGCAATATCTGCCACTTTGCTAACTTATCTGTAGGCATGGATTTCTGAAAGATGTATTTTAGTGGATCCATCCTTGATATGAGATATGTAGTGTATGCACAGAAATAATGTCTCAGCTTCTAGGCTATCCATGTCAATGCACAACAGGTGCACTCCAGTAAAGAATACCGGGCCTCCTAAGGTGAGAACTTCTTGCTCAGATAATATATCGCTTGCTCTTTCCTCCTCATTTCGTCATGTTGTCCTAGAACGTAGCCAAAGGCTCCTTCCAACACGGATAGATAAAGCAGCAGAGGTCTTCCTGGCTCTGGTGGGACCAACACGGGCAGTTTAGATAGATACTCCTTGATTTTATCGAAGGCTTTCTGGAATTCTTCAGTCCAGCTTGTTTCAGCATCTTTTCTCAGCATTTTGAAGATTGGATCAGATATCTCCGTTTATTGTGCTATAAAACGGCTGATATGATTGAGGCGTCCTAGAAAACTCATCACATACTTCTTATTATTTGGCGGTGGAAAGTCCTGGATAGCTTTGATTTTTGACAGGTCTAACTCAATACCTCGGTGACTGACGATGAAACCTAGCAACTTTCCAGCAAGAACTCCGAAGGCACATTTTGCGGGGTTCAACTTCAAAATTTATTTTCGGAGTCGGTCGAAAAACTTTTTCAGGTCTGCTATTTGGTCTGAATTCTTTTTGGATTTGATGATAACATCATCCACGTATACTTCTATTTCCTTTTGTATATATCGTGCAAGATAGTCATCATGGCCCTCACGTAGGTGGCCCCAACATTCTTTAAACCAAACGACATTATTTTGTAACAATATATCCCCCATGGTGTGATAAAGGCTGTCTTTTCGGCATCCTCTTTGTCCATCCAAATTTGATGATATCCTGCGAAGCAATCCACAAAGGATTGGAGTTCATGCTTAGGGTAGTTGTCGATCAGTATGTGTATGTTAGGAAACGGGAAATTATCCTTAGGACTTGTTCTGTTTAGATCTTGGTAATCGACACATACTCTAACTTTCCCATATTTCTTCAGAACCGGCACGATGTTGGCTAACCAGGTCAGGTATTCGACCACTCGAAGAATCTTGGCTTTGATTTGCTTGGTGACCTCCTCTTTTATCTTCAGACTCATATCTGGCTTGAAATTTCTGAGCTTCTGCTTTACCGGTGGACACATGGGATTGGTAGGTAGCTTGTGAGCTACTATGGATTTAACCTAGTCATATCGTCGTAGGACCATGCGAAAATATCCTCATATTTTTTTAGGAACATGATATACTCTTCCTTCTCTGACGGTGATAGATGAATGCTTATGCGAGTTTCTAGACTTTGGTTTGTTTTCAAAATTTTCTACTTCTTTGAAAATTTTCTCAGGTATTATATCATCTTCCAGATCTTCCGAATCACTGTCCTTATGTTGCGTTGTCTCATTACATGTCACAGTTGTAGGTTCATCAGGATATGTAATAATTACGCTGGAAAGAATGTATAAGATAATAATAAATACGAAAAGCGATAATGCATTAATAAAGCTTAAAACTGTCAACAAGTACGACTCAATGGCTCGAGTAATTATTTCAAAACAACATACTGAAAATGTCTTAAATGCTCAAAACAACTTAAAACAAGTCATGCTAATTTTGCCAGGCTATCCAAGTCCTCGGCGAGCCCGGAATGGTATAGGGGTCCAGTTCTTGAGAACAGCTCCTTCTCCCACTGTCTGAATGGTAAGGTCTTCCTCCTCATCCTCATCCTCCTCCACAATTACACTACAGTCCATGTCTTCCTCGTCCAGAAATAGCTTCCTCATACCAGTTAAATCTCATCTTCCTCGGATCTCCACATCATGTTAGCTTGACGGAATGTCTGGTGCAAAGGTGGTATAGGTTTTTCCAGTGGGTAGTAATTGGCGTGCCATGGTGATATCCGATCCTAATACTTTTGCATGTTGTATTCACACCCGAGTCCAAAGGTCGTGCCATGATACTGTGGTTGTATGGGTTTTGTGATCCCTTGAAGCCTTTGGCCAAGACCCTTGCATGGTTCATATCCCGTCCATAGAAATATGCTTCCTATCTTGTTTCTCCACCATCGATCCTTTTTAATTATGTTAACCCAGTCAATGCGGTGATATGTTTCTCCGCCCAACTTCCTCCTGTTTTCAATGACTGGAACGGTCTGGTTGGTGTAGATAGGGTTGCTTCCGTCTCCATGAATGATCACCTCCTGATGATTCCATTCGAACTTCACAGCCTAGTACAGAGTAGAAGCCACTGCCCCAGCTGCATGTATCCATGGTCATCCTAACAATAGGTTGTAAGTAGCAGATATATCTTGCACTTGGAACTCAACATTAAACCAAGTTGGACCCATCCATAGATCAAGGTTGATTTCTCCAATAGTGTCTCTCTGAGATCCGTCGAATTCCTTCACATTCATGCTTCTCATCTGTATCCCGTGCAGGCCTTTACCTAATCTTTTCAGAGTGGTCAGCGGGCATATGTTCATGCTCAAACTTCCATTGATCAGGACCCTAGCAATGAATGTGTCCTCAAATATCACTGCGATGTGCAATGCCTTGTTGTGACTCGACCCTTCTAGCGGTAACTCATCTTTGTAGAGAGTAATTTTATGACTCTCTAGTGCCTGTCCGAGCATGTTAACCATCTCTCCACTAGTGATGCCGACGGGTACATAAGCTTCACTTAACACTTTCATCAAGGCATTCTTGTGTGCATCTGATTTTGCAATAGTGATAAAATAGATATCTGAGCGGGAGTCTTGTTCAGGTGGTCAACAAAAGAGTATTCCCTTGCTTGTATCTTCCTCAAAAGATTGTCAGTGCCTATCTCAACAACAGGCGGCTTAGCTGTAGCTTCTTTGCTCGCTCCTCCCAAATTCTCAGGTGTGTAAATTCTGCCAGTTCTAGTCATACCTTGTGTTGTACCTATTTCTTCCATCTTGGCTTTTCCCTTTCTTCTTGCTTCCGCAACATAATCCCATAGGACGGCATCAGACTTGTAATATGGTATGGAGCTACCATTACAGTGAAGGGTGTAGCTACCTCGACCTCAAATGGTGCCTGGGTTTTTACCACAACTGGCGTGAGGGCGACCAGAGATGTTTTAGGAGTGTCTCCCTCTCGAATGAGTCCAATAGACCCTTCCTGATCCCATTCCTCATCAATTTCTATCACGTTCACCCTATCACCTTATGATCCGGGAGAGGATTATTGCGGATATTCGATGCGGCTTCCTTTGCTTGTATAACCTTAGTGTCGATCAGTTTCTGAATCTTGTCTTTTAACATGCGGCACTCCTCAATGGTATGACCCTTCATTCTTGAATGATAGGCACAAGTTTGTTGGGATTGATCCACTGGGAAGGGTTCTCAACAGCAAAAGTAAAAATAGGGGTGCCGTAACTAGTGGCCTTCAGTCTCTCATACAGTTGGGCTATGGGTTCAGCAATTGGGGTATTTGTCTAGGAGTTTGTGATCGAAAGTTGGGTGTGGTCTTGGGTAGTTTTGGCGGGCGGGTGGAGGTGAATGGTAATATGCAGGTTGAGTGTTATAGGTATGGTAGGTGGTGGCAGGGTATTAGTATTTTGGGGGTGAGGGTTGATATGTGGGTGGAGCTGTTTGGTATGTGAGGGGAGACTTAGGGCGTTGGGCTACCATCACAACACTCACTTCTTTCTTCTTTGAGATACCTCCAGATTGCAAGGCTTTATTTGTGGCTTGCAGCGCCTCGAAATTAATCACCATCCTACTCTTGATTCCTTCTTTTATCATCTCTCCTAACTTGATGATGTCTGAGAATTTGTGGTTCTCGATGACCATCAGCCTTTCATAATATTGCGGATCTTGAGTTCTAACAAAGAACATGTTCATTTATTCTTCTTCAAGTGTTGACCTTACCTTTGCGCTCCAAGGAGTAGCATACTCGCGAAAGGTTTCTGTTGGCTTTTTCTTGAGGTTTTGGATATAGAAAATGTCTAGCACGTTCTCTGTGTTGAACTTGAATCTGTCCATGAAATCTGATGCCATACTTACCCAATTTGCCTACTTCTTCGGGTTTTGACTGATATACCAAGACAAAGCGTCCCTGTTAGACTTCGCATGAACAGTTTCATGCAGATTTGTTCATTCTTACCCCCTCCTACAAGCTTGTCACAGTAGGTTCTAAGATGCACCTTTAGATCACCAGTGCCTTCGAACATTTCGAACTTGGGAGGTTTGTAACCCTCCGGCAGTTCTGCATCTGGCTGGAAACAAAAATCTTCGTAGTTTAAGCCTTCAACGCCTTTCCTACCTTCAACACTATGGACTCTCCCTGTGAGTTTCTTGAGTTCCTCTGCCATGTTTCAAATGAGCATTTCCTTCTCAATTGGCTCAAGTATGTATAGGGTTTGCTGCAGGGTATGGGGTAATGTTTCCACATATATCGAGTTGTTTTTATGAGTTCCTGGAACTTGGGTATATGGATGATCGTTGGTTGAGTTTTGGGATCGGGAGTAGGTTGTGGTGCATTTTGAGGAGTGTGATAAGTAGTGGTTTACGGGTATTGAATTGGGTGATGGAGGTGTTGTTGAGGGGTTTGCACTGGTAGTGGGTTGAGGTTTTAGGGAGGTGCGGGATTATGATATTGGTGTGTTCGGAGCTATGGGTAGTGGATTCTGGTTTTGTGTGTTTTGTGGCGGTGTTTGGTTTTGGGTAGTTGGGTTTTGCTGGTTGATGTTGGGAACATTGAGATTAAGGGAAAGGTTTGCCAAATTTCAGACTTGTTCAAGCTCACCCTGTAGTTCCAAGATTTTCTGCTCCAAACGTAAGACCAACTCATTCTGCCCTGGGGTGCTTGTACCATCTGAAGTTTCAGCATTTTCTGCCACAGTAGCATTATCTTTCCGAATGCCGCTTAAATCATCCATCTTCCTTTTTCCTTTGCCTTTGCTTTTCGAGTCGCTAGGTGGAGGAGGAGGTGAAGGACCTCTGGATCTAGTGTGGTATGCTGATGATGCCAGTATGCACGAAGCAACCTTTAGGAATGGGAATAAAGAAAGAAATAAAAACAAAAGGTAACCAAGTCAGTAAGGTGAAATAAAAGAGTGTTTGCAATATTTAAACATGTTTCACAAGAGTCATGCAATAATTCACGTCCTAATTTGGGGGACCTCATTGTGCCTAAGGTAGGCCTAAGCGACACATAGACTTGAAGAAAATTGATGCCAACGTTTGCTTCATCTTATTAGTGCGAAAATAAGCCAAAACAATCTTTCACTAAATCGACAATAATAATAATAAAGTCACTAATGGAATTAATCCTTATTACATCAAAATCTAATCTAAAAAGCAGTAAAGAACAGCATATCCTAATCTATTTGGTCCCTGAAGAACCTTCTCCATGCTTGGCTCTCTTGACCCCATCAATCATGTTTCCCAGATCGCGCAAGTCCAGCAACAAGTAATCGTTTGCCAGTTTTCCTCCTTCATCGTCATCCATGCCTTGACAATCCCAATGTCTCTTTCTCATCTTTCCTTCGAGCTCCATCAGTCCTTGCTCCAAGTATCTAATCTCTTCATCGACTTAGTTGCAATCTCTTTCTATTCCCTTATCGCCTCCATGTTTACTTTATGTTGCACCAGATGCTTAGCTTCGGATTCGAACACCCTTTTGTGTAGCCTCTTGTACTTCACATGTGCCTCTACCACTTCGTCTACGATCTTATCCTTCAGATTGATTCCTGGTTTGACATCCCCAGCTATATCGTCTTCTAACCTTGATAGATAGTAGTACATATGGCTAGCGTGATACCTGTCTGGCTCAATAGTTTCTCCTTCCATGATGATCTTTTGGTTCCACATGTGTTGTGCCTCGAACTTGAATGGGATGACATCTCCCTTGAAATCTACCTTGTACTGAACCATGTTAACCCGAGGTATGACTTGTTTTCTTCCAGCTTGCCTCATTACCCTTATAGGAGCGTAAGGATAGATGTCTCGTAGCCTGATCACTACCAAGTGAGTAGTTCCTTTTAATCTGATAATGAACTCACTACTAGGAATCCATTCAATCATCCAATGCACTTGATCATCTGTCAGATTGCTGAAGAAATGCACCTAGCCTACAACATTTCCAGGCTTTGCAAACCTGTCTAGAATGAACGTCATTTTCTTTGGGTGATGGTTGGCTATGTAGTCATTCAGTGGCCTTTGCAGAAGCTCTAGATGATACTCTCCCTTTTGAAAGTGTTCCAGCAGCCAAACTTGTAGCAATAGATTACAACCCTCAAAGTGTCCGAATCCATGCTTGCACCGATCCAAAGCACGGTACATCTCAGCTAAGATCATGAGGATGATAGTGTAAGTCTGTCCTTCGATGCCATCCATGAAGGTCCTAGCGACCATGGCCAAGCGAGTATAATTCCTTCCTCCTTGCATCGGAAAGATCAACAATCCCAAGAAGCAGACAATGAAAACATAAAACTTGGCGGTGCACCCATCCCAAAGAGGTAATGGCTAGTTCGTCATGGTGAAGGCGATATGATTTGCTATGCCCATAACGCTCGTAGAGAAATTCAAAAGGGATGCATGATTTCTTTAGACAGAGCAGTTCATCATTCTTCTTAAAACCTAACATTTTCAGAAAACCGCGGGGAGTGCGATTTTCTGGACTATCCCATGGTAACTTGGCGAAACCCCCTATTTCTTCTAGGAGAGAAGTCATTTCTATATTGCCAAATCGAAAAACAGTTCTTTTCTCCTCCCAGAACATGGTAGCGGACTCGATCAGTTCCCTAATTGGTTGAATGTTCAGCAAAGATGGCAGGTCTCCAATTACTCTCCTCACATGATTTTTATCACAAGGTGCAAGGTCTTTCCACCAGTCAATTAGCAAAGGCGGGATATTCTGGACCATACTGAACCTGGGGATTTCATGCTTCATTTTCTGCAAACAAACAAAGGTTAGCCTTTCCCCCTACAAATTTTACCACTTACACAATAATGAGCATATTTTCTCCAAGTAATGCACATATATGATGGTGTCCTTTGGGATTATGGAAATCCCGTCGGACTTTGGACAAGGTTCATCTAAGCGGGTTGTTACATTAATGACGTCTCAATCCATATTAGGTTTATCATGATGCATGTACATTTCAAATCGGAGTGTGATTTTCTAGAAAAGTCTAGACTGGTACTCTCAATTGGACAAATTGAGAAGGAAAGGCATGGGACCGTTGACTACACTGCTGATTGACTAGTCTACTAGAAATAAACCTTTCCAGTATAAAAGGGTGTTTTCAGGAAAACGTGGACACTCATCAAGCGCCGCTATGTTGATAATTAGCACGAGTGGAGTATGATGTGGAGCATGCTTTATGCAGAAATAGTAACATGTTTCCAAGTATTTGCATGATAAAAGTGCATAAAAACAGTAAATAACATGGTAAAGATAAAGAAGAGAAAAGAAAAGAAAGACAAAAGAGAGAAGTCAGTTTAACTCATGAAAATGTGCGAGAACGTAATGAAGCAAATAGGGAAATAGGGACGGGAGAGTCATGATATAGCAGTCTTAGACAAGATGAAAGAAGCGAAAGAGGGCGTACATGCCATAACAATAAAGGAAAATAAGGGAAGGGATGTACATGTCATAGAAATTTAGACAAATAAAGGAAAATAAGGGAAGGGATGTGCATGTCAGAACAATTTAGACAAATAAAGGAAAATTGCACCCCGTTTTCTCGTGAAGGTGGATTTCGACATGTGACAACTCTTTTAAATGGGTATTAAAAGAGAAGCGTCACCACCTAACAATTTTTAAGTTGCAGTAGGGCACTTATTTGCAAATAACTCTATTTGACTAGTCAACGCCACCAAAGATCGGGTAAGGCTCAAATTACCTTAAAGAGAAGGTGTTAGGCACTCTTCGAGGTCCACAACTGTGGTCCCGGCTGATGTTTACACTATGTCTAAAAAATAACACAAGGAGTACAATTGCATCGATCTATGACTACGTGCGAACCGCCAGTATATAAAAGGATGGGGGGGTCCTAAGTTTTTTTAGCCTAAAGGATCAACCCGTGCAACATAAATAATACTTCGCGACTCCCTTAGGATAAGGGTTGCTCATATATTCAGTGGGCACAGACTATCATCTCCTACTACCCGATTACTATGTTGAAGTTATTACTTAAAGGCTCTCTAATTCAATTCTAAAATGTATCCTATACGTGCACCACCCGTCCCATGCATATCGTCCAGGAGTCTTTGGACCTACTATTAGGTGGTTCTAGACTTTACTTAGGTTGCGCAAGATGATAAAACTAGGCGACATTCAGAACAGATAGGACCGCACACAATTACAATGAAAAGCTCAAGTCGACCTCCACTGATAAGCACAAAAGCACGCGATTAGATTCTTGGTTAGGCAGTAGACAGAGTTAAGACGTATTAGAATCATTAAGTACTATAGGCATGATCTCTATATGATTCCAGTATTATGCAGGCAATGCTGCAGTTTCTGGACTAACGTATAGGCAGATTAGAGCGTTACAAGTCCTATAAGCATGATTTCTAATTTGTTTGCGTAATAAGGTAGTGAAACCAACCTCAGAACTTTGAATTACCAATGCTGATTCTATAGATATGCATCTTAGGCAGGTGACAGTACCCTATAGACATGATTTCTAATAGTTGTATAATTAGGCAGTGAAGTCGCTTGAAAACACATGATTAGTAGCGTCAATAAATACCCTGTAGGCAGGATTTCTAACAATTGACAATTAGACTTGATTTTATAACACTTTATCCCTATAGGCATGCTATCTAAGTGAGGTAGTACAAAAGCAATATGAAGTAGTTAATCAAATATTAAACCTTATAGTCATGTATCTAGATTAGCGAAGGTATTATATTACTGTATCTTATAGGTATGCCATCTATACTGTCGAATAGTATACATATAAACAAGTGTAGGATATTTTGACAGGTTAAGTGAAGTGTGTGCGTGATTCCTATAAGCACGATTCCTATCAATGTGCAACACACGCTAAACGAAACAACAAATAAGGCATGTTGGACGTAATAACAAATAGAACACATAGACCCTATAGGCATGTTTTCTATCCTTTCATGCAAGTATTAGAATACGCCAGCCCCCTATTCATTAATTTTCCCACCATTCAGTTTTACAAGTTATTACAGACCCTATTGAATCATTACAGGTAAAGATATGAATATACAATAACCTGGGGTAACACAACTGGACCTTCAGATAGGTTTAGAATTCGATGTGGACTGCAGGCCTAGACTCCAAGCCAAATAGTGTTCTTCAGACTTCCAGTACCAAAGCAGTCCCAGCATACCAGTCCCAGACGAATAATCTCTTAACCAAATGATGCTAAGCTTGTCTATACAAGTGACACTACATACGGAGTTAATTGAACAGCTATGAAGATTAAAACACTCAGTCCTTAAGCTGTGACCAACAACACCTCTATCCAACACTTATAGACAGGATCATATAAAACACAGATGCGGCAAGGTTTGTGGTTGTAACTCCAGAAACAGAGTTTAAGAGCAACAAGGCTATTTCAAACAAAGTTCTAGAACAAAGCTTGGTCTAAAACCATCCTAAGGAACCTTAAGCAGAGGTTTGAACATGGACATCTAAGAGTGCCATGGGCAAGACTAGTGAGATACTGACATAACATGGAAACTTCAACATAAGAGCCTAATGAGAACAACTAATTTGTAGAGCTTAACGTATGGGACAGGCAAGCAAACTCAGTTTATCAATAAGTGAGCATTTAGATGAGAAGAGGCTGACTTTCAGGTAAGTAAAGTAAGCAGGCATTGTATAAAGCAGAGTAAACAAGATAGGGATTGAAATTAACCCTAGGAGTCTCAAACAATTGGTGAGCACAAAACATCAAAGCAAAGAATAAGTTTGCCTTGGCATTGTAACAACATTAGCATACAGAGTTCATATGATCACAAGTTAGTTTCAGGGAATAGCAGGTATACATAGAAGATTTGGCATAGGTTTTAGGCATGCATTAATTTCCTAGGAGATTCCCAGCCATGGTTCAAGACAAACAATAGTCTTGCATAGTCAATTAAGATTAAACGTGGAGACAAGCATTCAAACAACTTGGTTATCTACAATAGGAAAGCATTGAGGATAATAAGGTCAAGGAAAAGCATACTAGGCTAAGTATTCATGTAATGTCATCCCATAGTTACAGCAGGACAATAGGTGATGTACAAGGGATTCAACAAGAAGAAAAACACTTCTGGATAGACATAACTTCCCAGAAATCCAAACAGCATTAGATAAAAATTAATTAGGTTTAGTTGCAAGACCACTAAACATCATGTATCACTTAGCAAAAGTCAGTATTAGAGAAGATTTGAGATAGCATGAATTAAACACCAAGAGAAATGCACACAATCAGAAAGTAATGAAATTACGAGAGTATAAGATACTAACCAGTTGCGAACAAACTAAACAAAGGATGAAGAACTCAAAAATCTCAAGAATAACTGTGATTACCGAAGACCAGTAAAACCCCAACTCCCTAGAGCTTCAAACTTCATAGGAGCCTCCAAATGGACCCCGAGCAGTGCTTACACTAGAGGAAGATGAATAGAATCTGGTGGCTTTGGCTTTCAGCCGACCAATAGCTCAATTTCAGAATAGTATTAAATAAGTGAGAGTGAGAGAATAACTGTGTCCAAGGTCCCTCTAAAGGGAATCAGGGCAGGTTTATATAGTACTGAATCAAGCGAGTAAACAAGGAAAGAAATCAAGCAAACACAAACAAGAAAGATTAAAATATCACATGCAATCAGTAGAGTAACCGAAAAGGAAAGAAATCAAACTCCAAACCCTAGTTAGGGTTCAATAATCAAAAATCGGCCAACTAGTATTAAGAATCAGGCCTCTCTTCGTGTATATGGACGAAATATTATCCAAATCTCTAAGGTTGAGGTTGATTCCAGTCCGATATAGAGATGGTACTTGCCAAAATTGGGCGAGTACCTAAGTAATGCCACAAACATGCGACCAGTAGCGAAGAAACACAGATATGGTAAGCAAATAATGGTGGAATCCCATTATCAACGGGATTAAGAGAGGGAATTAAGAGAAACGACTACTAGGGTTTCTTTAGAGAGAGGGGGAGAGTTGAGAGTGTTTTGGGGCGGCTGAAATGGGGAATGGGTCTTTAAGGTTTTGGTTTGAAGATATAAGGAGAGATGGGGATTTATTATGGGTCGTTGATCATTGAACATCAACGGCCAGGATTGAATAAGATACAGGGCAGGTTAAATGCAATGGGTCGCGGCCGGATTTTCAAAGGGGTCATTTGGTTGGGCTGCTGAAGAGCGAGCTAGAGTGGGACAAAGGATTTGGACCTGATTTTGGTCCGGAATTAGCCCTGTATTGGGCTATAAATTAAATATGCAAAATTAAAAAATAAATAATTTATAAAAGAGATTAATAAATAATAAAACATCACTTATACAGTAAAATGATTTGGAATACTAGCTTGACATTATAAAAATATGAAAATGCTATTTTAGCACAAATAATGCAATAAAATGTAATTATGCATAGAATATAGGCTATTATTGTATAATTGTGTAAATAGCTTAAAATTAGAAACATAATTATATAAAATGAAATAAAATATTATGAAACATATATGTGGATGCAAATAATAAATTTGGATGATTAGGTCATCATAAAATAATTTGAAAGGGGTAATTATTACATATTCAAGTAACTTAAATGCAAGAAAATCAATTTAAAGCTTTAAAAATTATAAAAAAATTATAAAAAATACTTATATGACCCATGTAAATTAGGTAATGATGCAAAAATAATATTTTGAAAGTACACATGATATTTATAAAATATGAGGATAAAACTGGGTATCAACAATTGATTTGGAGGTCTGTAGGTGATTTTGGCTTGAATTATATAAAGTTGAAAAACTCGGACGTTGGAATAGGTCCGTTGTGTCAATTATGACTTGTGTGCAAAATTTAAGATTAATCGGAGATGGTTTGGTATGTTTCGGCATTAGTTTTGAAAGTTAGAAGTTCATAAGTGAATTAGGCTTGAATCGTTGTGCGATTCGTGATTTTATTGTTGTTTGATGTGATTTGACGCTTTGAGCGAATTCGTATAATATTTTAGGACTTGTTGGTATGTTTGTCACTGATGGAAGATTGTTCTATGCAATGGCGAGAAGAGGTCTGCGATTGCGGAGCTTTGGCAGTTAATGAATCGCGAACGCGTAGGCTGAGTCGCGTCCGCGAAGAAAAAAAGAGAAGGCTCGGAGTCCATGTGGTTTGTTCTTCGCGATCGCATGAACGGTTCCGCGGTCGCGTAGCTTGAGGAGACTTTGAATCGCATTCGCGCGTAGGATTCTGCATTCGCGGAGAGTTAATTGGGTAGCCTATGAATTTGCGCTTCGCGATCGCGAAACATTTACCGCGATTGTGAAGAAGAGCATCTGGGCAGTATTTTAAATATCAAAAATGAGTGTTAGAGTTATATTTCATAATTAGACTTTGGGAGCTCGAATTGAGGCGATTGTTGGTGAGATTTTCAAGGAATTGATTGGGATAAGTGATTCTAACTCGAATTTGGTTAATATACATGAATCTATCATTGTTTTTATCATTTAATTAGTGTTTTTGGTTGAAAAATTTGAAAACAACTGTAGAAACTTTATAGGCTTTAATTTGAGAATTTGAAGGTCGAGTTGTGATAGGAATTAAGTAATTTTGATATGGTTGGACTCATGATTAAATGGGTGTTTGGATTTTATTAATTTTTTCGGATTCTGAGACGTGGGCTTGGGGTTGACTTTTTGAGTTGACTTTTTGACTTTTGTTAAAGAACTTAGCTTATTCATATGGAATTGATTCCTATAGCTCGTGTTGATTATATTGAGTTGTTTGTGGCTAGATTCGAGTCGTTCGGAGGCCGATTCTCGAGGCAAGGTCTTGTTGGGGTACAGATTTTTACAGTTTGAGGTAAGTAACACTTCTAAACTTGGTTATGAGGGTATGAATCCCTGAATTACGTGTTATGTAGTTGGTGTTGAGGTGACGCACATGCTACGTGATGGGCGTGTGAGTGTGCACCGTAGTAATTATAATCCAGTCGATTATGTGGTACTGTGTAGTCATAAAACCTTGTTGCTATTCATGTGATTTTTATGTGTTAGAGTAATTGAGTTGTAATCCATGTTAGAAATCATGTTTAGGCTTTATGCTTATCCTATTGAGACCCACTGGAGTCATTTCTGTTGTTGAATTATTTGTTTAGACGAAAATTTTATACTTAGTCACATCTATCATTTGCATATCATATCTCAGTCTCTGTTACTATTTATTGTTGTGTTATATATCATTGTTTGGGCTGATTAGCATGAGATTGGTGAGCTCGAGAGAATGGAGAGATTGATGACTGGTTTGGGGCCTAAGAGCCGTGTTGTGAGTGAGAATTATGGATTGGGAGGCACGTCGCAGTAGGCCTTATGGATATATATATATATATATATATATATATATATATATATATATATTATTAGTATATGTATCGGGCTGCACGCTGCAACAGGCCTTTAGGCTTTATTATCATGGGATCGAGCTGCACACCGCAGCAGGCCAGATTGACTTATTATTAGCGCTTGAGAAGGATCCGCCCTTCCGGAGTCTGACATACCAGCAGTGAGCAAAGGTAACGTAGAGTGCTGAGTGATTGAGTGTAATGAGCGAGAATTGCGACAGTCAGATTGAGATGTAGCATACCTCATATCAGTCATACTTGGCATATTTATCTGTATTGAGCTTAACTGTTAAACCTGAAAGCATGTCTATATTCTTATTCTGTGTACCAATAGATTGTGAGTTTTTCTGAGATATTATTGTCATATTTCCTGACCTATCTGTATTGTTTAAAAATCTGTATTTTCTGAGCTCGTCACTGCTTTCAGCCGAAGGTTAGTCTTGTTACTTATTAAGTATAGTGGTCGGTTGTACTCATATTACACTTTGCACTTCGTGTGCAGATCCAGGTACTTCGGGGCACGGAGGTTGCTAGTGTTGGAGCTTATCCAGTTCGGAGACTATCGAGGTAGTTGCCTTGGCGTCCGCAGACCTTGACTCTCCTCCTTTTTCTTTTAATTTCATTTATACTATTCTACCTTCCTAGACAGTGTTTCAGCATTCAGACCATGTTATTGTATAGATACTTTTATACTCAGTGACACCCGGATTTTGAGAAATTTTGTATTGAGTTGCGGTATTTTCTTCCAGTTATTATGAGATTTCATTTACTTAAGCCTATTTCAGTATGTTTTAAATTAAAGATGCATGTATTTGTGAGTTGTCGGCTTGCCTAGTATCACGATAGGCGCCATCACAGCACATGTGATTTGGGTCGTGATATTAGAATGCGCCATCTTCGAGAAATAAAGTGATGTTTTCATGAGGGGGTGTAAGATATGCATTATACTCTTTCTCCCTTAGCCTAGGTTTTGTCCCACTGGGTTTCCTGGTAAGGTTTTTAACGAGGCAGCAAATAAAGCGTATTACAAATATGTGTACTCTTTTTCTTTCACTAAGATTTTTTTTCCACGGGGTTTTTTCTTGGTAAGGTTTTAACGAGACATATTAACTATGTTTGGACATATAAAGGGGAATGTTGTAAAATTATTAGTAAATGTGGATGTCCACTACTCTCACTACCTCCCACTACTCATCACTATTATGATTGTAACTCCCACACCTTCATAACCCCTTCGCATGATTTTCTCCCATGATCTCAATTGTTAATGTCATGTTTAAGACAATCATTTTGTAACCTTCTATATAATAGTATAAATAAAGGCATGAAATGTGATGTGGGACACACTTGAATACTTGATGAAATAAGAAAGTTATCTCTTTTTCTCTTATTCTATTACTTATCTTCTTATTTTATATTGTTACTTTGAGCTACATTTCTTAATAATTTCAATTGTACTTTTAAAAGAATCTCAATCATTCAACATGATATAAGACTTGATACCAATTGTTAGAACCAAAACACTTTAGAGATGAAATACTTCATCTTTTATCCAAAACCTATCATGTCAAATCATCGAGAACAAAAACTAGATGCGGAAGCGTACCTGAATCCATGGGAATGGATGAAACTCGTTGTCTTACAGTTAGTGATCTTCCAAACCGAGACGTAGGAATTGCACAGAAGACGGCTCTCATTGTTCCAATAATAGGATATTAGAAAAGAACCATACGTCTGGTTTGGGGACCATCACCCATTTATAGTTGCACATGTTTATGTAATTCTAATTTAGCCCATCATTAAATTAGAAGTTACATCCGGGTATTTACACATAAGACCTCATACTTTAGGAGGTGTCTTATAGACCCATTTAACTTTAAACTTTAGCAGATCACTTTTAAGTTGAGGAAATCTTTTAATAATAGCAACCAACATACAATTATTCTTAATACAAAATATATGTGTAAGTCCATAAACTCTGACATATCCTTGTTTGGGGGGTTGGCGAGCAAGATATTGCCAAAAACATAAACTACTACAATTAGATTGCGAATCGAGGCCAATGCAGTTCCTGTTGCAAGAAAGGCATTTGCAGATGTAGATTCTACAATTAGAGATTCAGAGATTTACAGAAACCAAAGTGTTCAAGGTAATCCAGGCAATAAAATCCAGACTCTTTAACTAAGAAATGTATCCATAGTAACTGCAGTTAACTAACACAATATTTCTTGACAGAGTGAAATTTAAGACGAAGCAAATGTAGAGTCATACGTTTACAAACACATTACGTACATTACATTACAGTGAGAACAAATGTAAGAAAAATCTGAAAGCATATGAAGATTCAATTATCAAATGCATAATCTATTACTAAAAAGCGTACTTCACAGCTAATATTGTATTGGGTCGGATATAATCGAGTGAAGCCGGGTCGAATACCATTGGATGAAGGCGGGTCAAAGATAATACAGAGTTGGCTCTTCGAACCGGGATCACGAAGCCGGATACGCAGGACGGAGCTACCGAGATGGGATGGTTAATCCGGTCGGTCGAAAAATGCCGCATGATCGAGGATCGACCCCGGGTCATATATTTCGCCTTCCAACAGATGTTTCGCCAAACTTACTACCTTATCCATTGCGACCGTTGTACTGTCATTTAAGAATATTAAATGTATTAAATCTCGTAATTAGTGGGATTTTCCTTGTAATCAGTTCCCTGCCTTTATTGTAACTTTTACACTTACCCATGTAGGAGGGATACTGTGACTTTTACACTTACCCATGTAAAAGGGATCTGCTTATAAGCAAGGCAGAAATCCTTTGCTAAAGGAGTTTTTTCCGGATAAGTTTTCCTCTGATAAAACAAAACACTTTACTTGATCATTGCTGATTATTTGTATTATTCATCAGAATTAAGCTCTCAATTATTGTCAGCTAAAGAACTATTTCATTGCTTACGATTTATCGTCAACTTACGGTTTGATCGCTCTATCTCTCTATCATATTCTAAATACTTAAGACTTGCTTTCATTTAGTATCAAGCTAATTTACAAGTCCTTAACCCTACGAACAAATTCAATTGTTATCCGAGTTTAAGGGTAAACAATTTGGCGCCCACCGTGGGGATAAGGATATTAGTAAATTCTTTTTGATACATCTTTTCCTGAAGGCACAACTTTACACTTGCTCTTTGAAGAATTTTTTGTTTTTCAGGACTCATAATAATCATGGCACAGACGCCCCCCCTCAGAAACGAGGTTAACGACCAAATAGAAAACATTAATTTGACCGGGCATGAAATCCCGGCCGATGTTAATTCTCAGAGAGCGGTCGAAGCCGCCCAAGTATCAGGCTCAACACACAGTGTCCGAGGGGAGAACCGTTCAGGAATTCAGCAAAGCGGAGAAGGTGAAATTAGCCTCAAGGTAATATTTGACATGTTGCAAGCTCAACAAGTGGCTATAGCGCAACTCCAAAGCCGCACCCGAAGCCCAGACCGAGCAGAACACACTACCCCTCAAGCAGCAGTCGGACAGAATGAACCGATCATAATTACACCAGATGAAAGCGGTGCGGGGGTCAGCTCCAGACTCGCTAAAATGATAGAAGAGTTAACCAAGCGGGTCGAAACTGGCAAAAAAAGGATCGAAGCCAACGACAAAAAAGTTGAAACATACAACTCAAGGGTAGATCAGATACCGGGAGCACCTCCGGTATTAAAAGGCCTAGATGCCAAAAAGTTCGTGCAAAAACCGTTTCCATCCAGTGCTGCTCCGAAGCTGATCCCAAAGAAGTTCAGAATGCCCGAGATTCCAAAATATAACGGAACTTCGGACCCTAACGAGCACGTGACAGCTTATACTTGTGCAATAAAGGGAAATGATCTCGAAGATGACGAGATCGAATCTGTTCTACTAAAGAAATTTGGAGAAACCCTATCTAAAGGGGCGATGACGTGGTATCATAATTTGCCACCAAACTCTATCGATTCCTTCGCTGCGTTAGCCGATACATTTGTAAAGGCTCGTGCGGGGGCCATCAAGGTCGAAACGAGAAAGTCTGATTTATTCAAAGTCAGACAACATGACAATGAGACACTTAGGGAATTCGTATCTCGGTTCCAGATGGAGCGGATGGATTTACCTCCGGTCACGGACGATTGGGCGGTACAGGCTTTTACTCAAGGTTTGAATACCGGCAGTTCAGCGGCATCGAGGCAACTTAAACAAAGCTTAATTGAATATCCGGCTGTCACCTGGGCGGATATTCATAATCGGTATCAGTCCAAAATCAGAATAGAAGACGATCAGGTTGGAGTTGCCTCAGGTTCTTCCTACACAATCAAGACTTTCGACCGGTCTCGAAGGGATAATTTTCGGGAACCGAGGTCAAATAGAGACAGACACCGGCCATATCCGGAAGATCGACGAGCTACATCGAGGGGACCCAAGTTCCCAAAATAAGAAAATAAATATGAAAGAAATAGAAGGCCTCTGCCGAAAAATAATTTCGAGAAACCTGGTGATCGACAGGATGCACCCCGGTTGTCCGAGTACAACTTCAACGTCGACTCAGCGACTCTGGCATCAACAATCGGCTGTATCAAAGACACTAGGTGGCCTAGACCTTTGCAAACAGATCCTTCTAAAAGAGATCCAAACCTTGTGTGCAAGTATCATGGCACTCACGGCCATAGGGCTGAAGACTGCAGACAGCTGCGAGAAGAGGTAGCCCGGTTACTCAACAATGGGCACCTTCGAAAATTTCTCAGTGATCGAGCGAAGAACCACTATGAAAACAGGGATAGACCGGTCGACCAGAAGGAGCCAAAACACACCATAAACATGATAATCGGAGGAATGGATATACCCCAAGTCCCGATGCTAAGACGCACTAAAATTTCTATCACTCGGGAAAAACAAACCCGAGATTATGCACCCGAGGGGACTCTATGCTTCAGCGATAAAGAAATTGATGGCCTGACGCAACCTCATAACGACGCTTTGGTGATATCGATGCTGGTACAAGATACCCGGATAAAGCGTGTTCTGGTCGATCCTGGCAGCTCGGCCAATATAGTTCGGTCCTGGGTCATCGAACAGCTAGGACTGACCGACCAAATCATTTCTGAAGTCAGAATACTCAACGGATTCAATATGGCCGCAGAAACAACGAAGGGAGAAATAACTTTAATGGTTAACATTGCCGGGGCGATCAAAGCAACAAAGTTTTGCGTGATAGATGGTGACATGAGATACAACGCCCTGCTCGATAGGCCGTGGATACATGACATTAGGGCAGTACCATCAACCCTACACCAGATGCTGAAATTCCCATCGGATGGGGGAGTTATTACAGTTTATGGGGAACAGCATGCAGCAAGGGAGATGTTCGCGATAGATGGAACGACAACAAAACCAGCAAGCCATAATCGAGAGTCCAAATAGCAATCACAACAGCCGCCTTCGACAGAGGAGGGCGGACAGGATCAAGTTGATGACGACAACTTCGGGGTTCCCCTATCCTTTGTGATCCCCGATGAAACCGACCAAATCAATGGTCGAAGAATTGGAACAAATCCCTATCCGGCTAGACGCGCCCGATCGGAAGGTATTATGCCACGGCCGGCCACGAGACGCTAAGCTTTCTCGACCCCTATTCTGGATATAACCAGATTCGGATGGACAAGGACGATCAGGAAAAAACGTCCTTCATCACCAAATATGGCACTTATTGCTATAACGTGATGCCGTTCGGGCTTAAGAACGCCGGGGCTACTTATCAGCGCCTGGTAAATAAAATGTTCGAAAGCCAATTAGGGAAAACAATGGAGGTTTATATTGACGATATGTTGGTTAAGTCCCTGCGAGCAGAGGACCATCTTAGTCATTTGCAGGAAACCTTCACTATTTTGAAGAAATACAACATGAAGTTGAATCCAGAGAAGTGTGCATTCGGAGTAGGATCCGGGAAATTTCTCGGATTCATGGTCTCTAACAGAGGGATCGAGATCAACCCAGACAAGATAAAGGCTATCGAAGACATAAAAGTCGTCGATAGTATCAAGGCCGTACAAAAGCTCACCGGCCGAATC
>MCJB01045248.1:119356-166738 GCA_002018475.1 Nicotiana obtusifolia | reverse complement strand
ATGGACGCAGGCTGCTGGCGGTCCAAAATGGGGGAAGATATACGGGCTTCCCACTAAGAAATCCCACCGCTATAAGTGTGGAATGCAAGGAATAGGCACTTCCATGCAAGCGGAGCAACTTGATGGGGAGAGCCTCTCCTCTGTCCGGGAGACTGTGGCAAAGCTCACAGCCGAGCTTGAAGCCTCCGAGGAAAGAGAAAGGACTAGATATGCTTAGTATATTGGCATACAAGAGCAGCTCAAATCTCTCTTGGCTTCTGGCGCTTTTTCGATTCCCCGGTCTCGTGAGTCATCGCCAGAGGCTCACCTTCCCCGTGCTACTTCCTCATGTCCTCCTCGTTATCATCCCTCCGGTCCTACACAACTACACCCTTTTTCATACCGTCTTCATGATGAAACTTCATCAGACGATGATGATAATGATGTACAAACTAATCCTTGACTTGTAATAATAGTTAACTTATTTGGTTAGCTTATGTATAAGTTCTATTGAACTTTATACTTTGTTACTTTTAATGTTGTTGTTGTTGTTGTTGTTTAATGTTGTTGTTGTTGTTGTTTATTGTTGTTGTTGTTGTTGTTGTTGTCGTTGTTGTTGTTGTTGTTTATGGCCAATAAAATGCCATAAATGAATTTGGTTTGTTGTTGTTGATGTTGTTGTCGTCGTTGTTGTTGTCCGTTATGGCATAAAATGCCTGTTAGGATTTTGATAAGCTGACAGGTGGTGTAGCTGCCAAAACAGGCGGTTTCTGGAAAAAATAAACCAAGAAAAGCGACCAACGTTGGTCTCAAGTTGGTCTCTTTTCACTGAAAAAAATAATATTCTAGAAAATAGCGACCAACGTTGGTCGCTATTCAACCCAGATTTTAAAACTATGCAAATATAGCGACCAACGTTGGTCGCTTATCATAAAAAAAAAAAAAAAAATCTTCACTATAGCGACCAAGGTTGGTCGCTATTTTACCTAGATTTTTAAAATCTGGAAATATTGCGACCAACATTGGTCGCTTATCGTAAAATAAATATTCTGTTCTTCAACTTAGCGACCAGGGTTGGTCGCTTAATCAAAATAAAAATAATAATATTAATTATATTACGACCAACGTTGGTCGCCATTGTCCAGATTATAATAAATAAGAAATACCGTAATTTATATGTAGAGACCAACGTTAAGTTGGTCTCTATATGTTCTGCGGGGAATGTTTGGTCCTTTTACCTTAGAGACCAAAGTTGGTCGCTAATTTGCGACCAACTTTGGTCGCTAAGGTAAAGGAACCAGCTGAATATGGACCAGGCCTGTTCGATCGTTTTTTGGTCGCTTTTGGACGAAAAGAGATCAACTTTGGTCGTTTTTTTTGGTCGCTTTTTTCTGGATTTCTAGTAGTGATACTTTTTTTAATAAGCAATAAAAAGAATAAATAATTTTTTTATATTTAGTAATAACTTTAATTTAATTGTAATTTTTTCTAATGGGATGATTTATGTCATACAAATTTTTAGATTTATTCTAGACAATAAATTTTAAAATTTTATATTTTTTTCTACTAACCAACTAGGGACTACTATATGACCTTTTCAACTTTTCCTCTTTGGTCACTCTTCGTCAAAGTTTTAGACAGTTGGCTCCCAGATTGGCAAATAGCAGTGCAAATAGTTGCTTTACCGTTGCCTTGGTAACCAAAAAGTGTAAAATTTCACTTTACAAAATGGACATCTGCTCCTGTTGATCGAGACACGACATTGAGTATTCTAGGAATTAAAATGTTCAAGAAATTTATTTATATACGATAAGACATAATAACAATCTTGAATAAAGTAGGGAATCAAATGAGAAAGTGAATTTATTTTAGAAATTATTTGGATGAAGAAAATAATATTTTCAAATAAAATAAAGCATCAAATAAGCTACTGAATTAAATATAGAATTTGTTAAATTAAAATATAATAACGATTTTTAAGTAAAGTAAAAACATCAGATAGGATAAGGAGTTTAAGTTGAGAAATCAACTAAAGTGAATATGACAACTATTAAGAATAATAAAGTATCGAATGAAACGATGAGTTTTAACATAAGAGTCACGTAATGTAAGCATGTTAATAATTCTTTTATTTAAAACCGTTATGTTACCAACCACTCAGCAGGGTATGAGATAGCGACTCTGCACAGTAAATTTATCTTGAAAATCAATTAACCAAATAACCACGGAAGCACATATTGACACATAGAAATAATACCACAATTCACGTAGGATGTATGACTCATACAAGACATAACAACTACAACAAGTACGACACACACAATCTGTTGCGGTGCGCAACCCAATCCCACTGTATCATCATTTATCAATACCATAATCCTCCCTTATTCCACCATAGTATCAATAAGCAATATCAAGTATTATGTAGACAAACCATTGTGGCGCGCAACCCCATCCCACCGTATCATTTATCAATAACACATTCCTCCCTTATTTCACCCGTGGTGGCGTTCAACCCGATCCCACCGTATCATTTATCAATAACACAATCCTCCCTTATTTCACTCGTTGCGGCGTGCAACCCGATAGACCAATAATTTCAATTAACAATAACAATAACAATATCAATCCAATAACTCAATTTACAAGAATCTCTACAATCAAAGGGTACGAGTGCACGACAATAAAAGAACCACGTAATAATCAAAGGAATGCAACAAATACTACAAGAAAAATAATAGGACAAGTAAAGCACGTGACTACTAAGATGTGCAAGTAAAACAGTTAAGGCAAGTAGCAAATAAACACGGAGCCATGGAAGGGACTCAACAATTAAGAGGTAACAAGACAATAAGGAAGGCAATAACTTCAACTAAAGCATATAATGAAAAAATAACAAGTAAGAGGTAGAACAAGTGCTAACAATGTCAAATAGAGCATGTAAGAGTAGATTAATCATGAAAAATATAACAAGTCATAACGATTCAATTAAAGACATGGAAAGAGTCTAGATAATCTAAAGCGGTCAAATACCACATACAGGCTGTGTACCCACTCGTCACCTTGCGTATACGGATTTCACATAACACGAATAGCACAATTAACTGAAATCCTAAGGGGTAGTTTCCCCCACAAAAAGTTAGGCAAGATACTTACCTCAAAGAAGCCAAATCAATACTCTAAAATGACCCTGTCGTGTGAAGCACCCTCCGGACGGCTCAAATCTAGCCAAAATAACATAATATCATAAATAAAACCCATAGGAAACAACTCCGGATAATAAAGTTTCAATCTTTAAAGAAAACTAAAAAGTCAACCCCAGGCTCGCACCTCGGAACTTGACAAAATTCACAAAATCCGAACACCCATTCTGATACGAATCCAACCATACTAAAATTATCAAATTCCGACATCAAATCGATGTTCAAATTCAAAAATTCACTTTAGGAAAGTTTAGACAAAGAAATCCCAATTTCTCTTTAAAACTCATAACCCAAATGCTAAAATCGAAGATAGATTCATGAAATATAATCTAAATCGATTATAAAACACTTACCCCAATATATGGTGAAAATCATTCCAAATTGCCCAAATCCGAGCTCCAAAACCATGTGAGAAAACGTAACTAAATTTTGGAGTAAATAAAAAAAATGCAGCAGTGGTTTTAGCTCGAATCAGATCCAAGATGACCCAGAAACTCACATTTGATAAGTCCGACATAATTATTACGAGATTACACCCAAGATAGCCTCTTGAATCAACCAATTTAGCCTTAAAATGAGGGAGATATGATATTTTAAAATTTTAAAGGAAGTCTAAAAATTTAAGAGACAAAAATGACATTTTTGTAATTATTTTACACCAGAAAATCAGCAACAAAAGAATCTTCGTTTAGTACCCAAAATTCATTCGGAACCTCCCGGACACAAACCATATATGCATTTCAATCATATAACACGCTACAAATCTGATCGCGCACTCAAAATACCGAAAAGAGGTCATCTTAACTCGATATTGACCACAGTCAAACTCTAAATCCTTAACTTAACTATTTTCTCAACCAATGATCCAAAACACACCCGAGCCCCTCAGGACCCCATTCAGTCATACCAACTAGTACAAATATATTATTCAAACTTATCCTAAGCCTCAAAACACCCACGGGAATATCACAACAGATAATCGAGGCTCAAACCGAATAGAATTTCTCTTAAGTTGTTAAATCTTCATTCTTTGAAAAGAGTGTCCGAATCATACTTAAACACTTCAGATTACTTCTAAATTTTGCACACAAGTTCAATTCAACTATATAGATCTATCCAAAATCTTGGAACACCAATTGGTGTCCAATAACATTAAAGTCAACTCTTTGTCAAACTTATGAACTCTTAATTCTTCAAATTGCGAACTTTCGACAAATAGTGTCGAATCCTTCTAGGAACCTCCAAAACCGAACCGAACATATGTACAACTCCAAAATAATCATACGAACCTATCAGAATCATAAAAACTCGATTCCAGGTCCGTTTACCCAAAAGTCAAATATTGGTCAACTCTTTCAACTTAAAGCTTCCAAATCGAGAGTCATTCTTCCAAATTAATGCCGAACCACTCGAAAACTAAAACCGATCATACACACAAGTCATAATATATCATATGAAGTTATTCAAAATCTCAAAACACCGAACGGAACACTAGAGCTCAAAACGATCAATTGGGTCGTTGCATTCTCCCCACTTAAACATACGTTCGTCCTCGGACGTGCCAAGAACCGTTCCGAAGTCATCAAATCACAACATGAACTCACCATACATACACTCGAGGTCGATCACGTCACCCCAATCCATATAGGCCTGACAGCACTATCTCAACTGCAAAACTATTCCTTCCAACCACACTAATAAGCCTTGGAACCAAATTTTTACCATCCAAATCTTCCCAAAGACCCGATCCCTGCACAAACACTCTATATCAACCTTAATCAACTATCACAGATCATGCATACACCCAAAAGTTATGACCATCGCCAGTGTGCCATAACAACATCTCTAACCACCATAGCTGCCCATAATCAAATCCAGCACCAGCAATTAACCTCATACCAGCTAGAACCCTGTTCCAAACCCTCACAGTGCTGACAACAATGCAAGAAACATGAAGATCCCATGACCAATCAGTCGAATCAATAAGTTACATCTAATGCCACATGGGCACACACCTCACAAGCTAAAACGCAATAAGCACAACACGAATATGACAGAATATGCAAAGAGAAACACATGAGAGAACTATCAAACAAGCCCGACTGGCACAACTCTGTATCAGTGTCATAATGAATCAATTCTACAGGGAAGAATTAAATCATATGACTAATCACAAGGATCTCATCCTAATATAACTCCACCGTGGCATGTAGCCCGGTTCAAACATATCAAACCATATGAAAACACGAGGATCCCATCCTCATCTCTAAATCACAAGTAGAATACATAACATACCAACCGAAAACATCTGGTAATTCATTTCCGCGAAGCAAAATCACAACACGTAACAAACAACCATACCAATAGAGCATCTAAATACAAATCGTAAGCAAACCATCTAAAAATCACATCAAAGCCTATCGTAATGAGTAACAGAAAGTCACTTCTAGTCTCATAGCTCTCAATAGTGAACTAAACAACACCACTATAGAATCTCCCAACAAGGGTAAACACATAAGCAAAGTACAGAATCATGAAACTCGCCCATATGGGAAGCAAGATAGGAGGACTCACCCCGATAAGCAAAATCGAATCAAAATAAGAATGATGCTCCTCTATACGAAATCAAAACCATACCTGTAACGGCACCATCTGGTGCAGGAGCCTCAGCCCTACCATAGAAACCATATCAATGGGGTGGGCCTCCTCTAAAGCGCCCTCTACCCACTTGTCCTCCACCCCTAACTGGCTGTGCAGGTGGAGTAGCAACTGGAGTGGAGCCAGTAGCCTAAGTGCTCTGATGATATCTGCCCCTCTCAAGTCTGGGACAATCTCTGATGATGTGCCTAGTATCACCATACTCATAACAACCCCTTTGCGGGCATGGCTACTCGTACAAAGTCCGTGTCGGATAACTGGACCGCTGTAGGAACCCCGTGCCAGTGGTGCACTCAAAGATGACTGCCCCACATGAGTACCCTGACAAACTGGAGCACCACGAGTAGTCTGAAGTGCGGACTGGACTGGCCGACTACCTGAGCCTCCGCCATGATAGGCTAGATGCCTTCTGAACCTCGAGACCTCTTGGTCTCCTTATGCTCCCTCTCCTTATCCCGAATATGCTCTAACATTCTGGCAATCTCTACCACCTGCTAAATTGGAGTATCTGCAACTCCCGAGCCATGCTAAATCTAAGATTTTAAGCCCCCCAATAAATCTGCGGACTCGCTCTCTGACTGTAGGAACTATAGTAGGTGCATGACAGGATAACTCACTGAACCTGATGGCTTACTCTGACACCGTCATGGTTCCCTGATGCAACTGCTCAAAACTATGTGCGCCACACATCCCCGAGGGTCTAGGGAACAAACTCCCTCAAAAACATCTCTAAAAATGAGCCAAAGTGGGTGGTGCTGCATCGGCTGGTCTACCCTCCTCATAAACTTGCCACCACTGACATGCTGCCCCCTAAAATATAGTAAAAGCAACTCCGCTCACCTCCACAATGCCCATGGTGCAAAGAATAAGGTGACACTTCTCTAGAAAGCCCTGTCGGTACACAATGATCCCAAAAGCCAAAGCTCAATGCAGAAGATCCTAGCACGAACCACGTCGCCCAGAAGCTCACAAGCCACTGTATTTCCTTTGAAGCACCCCATAATGCCACAACCGAGATACCCACTCTGAAGAGACCTTCTGTGAGTATGAAGCCATTTCTCTAACCTCTCTGATGCTGAAGTGTAGAATTATTAATGATGCAGAAATACCGCAAGTCCCGGCATTATCCCATACAAATCTCAAATCTTAATCATATACAGATTCCGGGGAACCTTTCAATACCACATATACATCGCAGGCTAGAGCCGAAATAACAAATGACCCTGTAATCTAATCGTTGATAGTGGACTCCCCACTTGGCGCGAAGCCATACGACACAATATCTGATGATCCACAACACTAACCCTCATAGCTTGTATAACACCAATCATGAGATACCTCAAATCATCTACCAATTGCATATCCATCCTCGTGACAGTCAAACTCGCTTCTTCCAGTGCCTTGAATGATAATATGTGCCTTTCATTGAGTAGAAATACCATACGAACCACATAGTCTCTAATGCCACCCACTATCCTCAAATCATCATCCACCTCATTACCCTACCACGATCGCGATGATTCTTCCCAAGTTCGTACTTATCAACCAGATGCCAGAACCTGCTGCACCCCGACGTGAACAACTAACTGGTTTCTCAATACATCCACATCCTCAGAATAGACGACACGTTGAGACAACATTTGAGCATCCTTGGCTCCCTCGTAGCCCATCCACAGCATCACGAACCATCGGCGCATAGCTGATACCAAGTGCGCAATATCATACACGAGTGGATACCAAGGAATATAAGATAAATGCTTCAAGATGAATCAATGTCGCACGATAAGGAATAAAAGGAGTGGAATTTCCTAATAGTTCCGTAGCCTCTCGAAGATAAGTACAGACGTCTCCGTACCGATCCACAAGACTCTACTAACCTGCTTATGACTCGTAGCACCTATGAACCTAGGGCTCTGATATAATCTTGTCACAACCCCAATTACCCACTTTAGGACGTCGTGATGGCACCTAATTTTTAAGACTAGGTAACCCCAACACATGATGCTTTTAATGGAATTTAGCTAACTTAACTACAATTACATTAAATGATATTAGTAACAATATAGCTGAACCAATATTAGTAACATAAACCCAAAATCGGTAGTACAAGTCATAAGCTTTTCTAAGAGTCACTAGAAATAACAAGTACATCACTGTCCAAGAATAATAGGAAACAATGGAAATAAAATACAACAGAAGGTGACTTTGGAGCCTGGAAATATCAAGCAGGTATACCTTGAAGTCTCCATCAGCGCAGACATAAGTCTCAAACCAACTCGATCATAAGTAATTGGATCTACACAAAAATGTGTAGAAGCGTACCATGAGTACACCACATTGGTTGCCAGTAAGTATCAAGTCTAACCTCAGTAGAGTAGTGACAAGGCCTGATAAAGACACCTACCAGATATGTAAAACTATACAGGATATAACGTAAAGCTAAAACAGAAAGAACATCAATGTAAGACCAACAACAGAAGGATCACAAATTTACAATCAAAAGTGAAAATAATAGAAGCACGAATAACAACAAGAAATAAACAAGTAATAAAGAAACGAACGACAACTTAATCAATCAAATCGTTCCTAATGAAAAAAATACAACAAGAATTACCCGAGGTACCACTCATCGTAATCTCAAATCATAAGTCACAACTTTCGAATCTTACACGTATGGCACCTCATGCCCACCTTTTTCCAAATCACTTTCGCACGGCAAAACCCACGTGCCACCATGTACATTGTATCCATATCAAATGCTAATTAAAATGTTCAAGAGATATATTTATATACGATAAGGCATAATAGCAACCTTGAATAAAGTAGGGATTCAAATGAGAAAATGAGTTTATTTTAGAAATCATTTGGGTGAAGAAAATAACATTTTCAAATAATATAAAGCATCGAATAAGCTACTGAATTAAATATAGAATTCGTTAAATTAAAATATAGTAATGTTTTTTAAGTAAAGTAAAAACATCAGATAGGGTAAGGAGTTTAAGTTGAGAAATCAATTAAAGTGAAATATGACAACTATTAAGAATAGTAAAATACCGAATGAAGCGACGAGTTTTAACTTAAGAGTCACATAATGTAAGTATGTTAATAATTCTTTTATTTAAAACTGTTATGTTACCAACAACTCAGCAAGGTATGAGATAATGACTTTGCGCAGTAAATTCATCTTGAAAATCAATTCACAAAGTAACCACAGAAGCACACATTGACACATTGAAGTAATACCACAGTTCACGTTGGATGCATGACTCACACAGGACATAACAACAATAGCGAGTACAACACACACAATCCGTTGCGGCGCCCAACCCGATCCCATCGTATCATTTATCAATAACACAATCCTCCCTTATTTCACCCGTTACAGCGTGCAACTCGATCCCAACATATCATTTATCAATAACACAATTCTACCTTATTTCACCCGTTGCGGTGTGCAACCTGATCCCACTGTATCATTTATCAATAACACAATCCTCCCTTATTTCACCCTTCTCAGCGTGCAACCCGATCCGCCAATAATTTCAACTAACAATAGCAATCCGATAGCTCAATTTACAAGAATCTCTACAGTCAAAGAGCATGAGTGCACGACATTAAAAGAACCTCATAATAATCAAAGGAATGCAACAAATACTATAAGAAAAACATCATGACAAGTAAAGCACGTGACAACTAAGATGTGCAAGTAAAATTTAAGGCAACTACCAAATAAACACGGAGCCATGGAAGGGACTCAACAATTACGAGATAACAAGACAATAAGGAAGGCAATAACTTCAACTAAAGCATATAAGGGCAAAATAACAAGTAAGAGGTAGAACAAGTACTAACAACGTCAAATAGAGCATGTAATAATAGATTAACCATGAAATATATAACATGTCATGACGATTCAATTAAAGACATAGAAAGAGTCTAGATAATATAAACCAGTCAAATATCACATATATGCTGTATATCCTCTTGTCACCTTGTGTACACGGCTTTCACATAATATGAATAGCACAATCAATCGAAATCCTGTGGGGCAGTTTCTCCCACACAAAATTTGGCCAGATACTTACCTCAAAGAAGCCAAATCAACACATTAAAATGACCCTCTCGTGTGAAGCACCCTCCGGACGGCTCAAATCTAGCCAAAATAATTTAATATCACAAATAAAAACCATAGGAAACAACTCCAGATTCTATCTTTAAAGAAAAAAAAAAGTCAACCCTGGGCCCGCATCTTGGAATCCGACAAAATTTACAAAATTCGAACACTCATTTCGATACGAGTTCAACCATACCAAAATTATCAAATTCCGCATCAAATCGATGTGCAAAACTTAAAATTTCACTTTAGAAAAGTTTAGACAAATACCCTAAATCTCTCTTTAAAATTCATAATCCAAATGCCAAAATCGAAGATTGATTCATGAAATATAATCAAAATCGAGTATAAAACACTTACCCCAATCCATGTGGTGAAAATCCTCTCCAAATCACCCAAATCCGAGCTCCAAACCATGTGAGAAAAAGTGACTAAATTCCGAATAAAAAAAAAATATACAGCTGTTGTTATAGCTCGTATCAGATCCTAGATAACTCCAAAACTCACATTTGATAAGTCCAACATAATTCTTGCGAAATTACACCCAAGATAGCCTCTTGAATCACCCAATTTGGTCTTAAAATGGGAAAGATATGATGTGTTGATGTTTTAAAGGAAGTCTGAAAATTTAAGAGACAAAAATGATATTTTTGTAATTATTTTACACAAGAAAATCAGCAACAAAAGAATCTTCGCTTTAGTACCCAAAACTCATTTGGAAACTCTCGGATACAAATCATATATGCATTTCAATCATAAAACATGCTACGAACTTGATCGCACACTCAAAACACCGAAAAGAGGTCATCTTGACCCGATATTGACCATGGTCGAACTGCAAATCCTAACTTAACTAGTTTCTCAACCAATGATCCAAAAGACACCCGAGTCCCTTGGGGCCCCATTCAATCATACGAACAAGTCCAAATATATTACTCAAACTTATCCTAAGCCTCAAAACACCCACGGAATATCACAACAAAGAATCGAGGCTCAAACCGAATAGAATCTCTCTTAAGTTGTTAAACCTTCATTCTTTAAAAAGAGTGTCCGAATCACACTTAAACACTTCAGATTACTTCCAAATTTTTCGCACAAGTTCAATTCATCTATATAGACCTATCCAATGTCTCGGAACATCAATTGTTGTTCAATAGTATCAAAGCCGACTCTTGGTCAAATTTATGAACTCTTAAGTTCTTTAAATTGCTAATTTTCGACAAATAGTGTTGAATCCTTCTAGGAACCTCCAAAATGGAATCCGAACATACTTACAAGTCCAAAATCATCATACGAACATATCGAAATCATAAAAACTCCATTCCGAGTCCGTTTACCTAAAAGTCAAACCTTGGTCGACTCTTCCAACTTAAAGCTTCCAAATTGAGAGTCATAGTTTGATGAGGTATAACTTCCATCAGTGCATAGTTTGAATGAGCCAGGCTTTGGCATCTCCCAACATACTATTGTGCTTCTGAGAACAGGTTGTAGCTTGAACATTTTGTCGCAAAAATTGACCCAAGGTAATGTTATATTAACTTTAGGGAAGGCTTTCTTAATAGCTTCCTGGATCATCCAATCCCATAAATTAGAATGTATTTGGTATAATAGAAGTTATTTTTCAAGTAAATATATTTACGAGAAATTAGTTTTAAGATTAAGAATTTTTAGTTTAAGATGTTCTGGATTTTATATATATATATATATATATATATATATAGATAGATAGATAGATAGATAGATAATACAATTAAAATTTTGGTCAAAGTTATTGAGTATCGTCGAATTTATAGCTAGAACTCTAATCCCGTCGGTTTTCAGGTGTTTGATTACAAAGAAAGTAATTTTATTAAGAGGAAGAAAATGACTTCTCCCTCACTTATGACCGATAGTTATTCTCTTACTTTAGTTTAACTCCGTATTACTTATTCCAATTAATATTTAGACACTATTATTACTTATATTTAGTATTCAAAAGTTTCATCAAAGTACTCTCCGGTTTGCTAATATTATCATTAATTTTTAATACCTCATCTATTTTAATTAATGTGAACCTATTTGATTGAGCGTCGAGTTAAAGGAAAAAAAATGACTTTTAAAACGTGTGGTTGTAAATATGCCATAATATTTGTATGATTATAATCTTTTGAAACTTGTAATGTAAATAGGCATGTTATTTTAAGGGTAATATTGAAATCCTAAAATTAAAGTTTCCTTATTAGAAAAGTGTTCACCACTTTTAAAATTTACTAAAAAAGAACATTTTTCTCGAGACATATTTCCCATGCACTAACCAATCAAACATCTCCCAAGAAGATATTTTCGTTGAAAAAGTACTTATGTCGTCGTACTATATAATATTTCCTTCATCTCATTATATGTGATCACTTTGATTGGACACATAATTTAAAAAAAAAATATTTTTGAAATTTACGGTCTAAAATAAGTTATAAATATTTTTGTGACTATAAAGCATGCCATTAAACATAAATGAAGTTATGATATCAATTTTTTGGAACAACTAAAAACGTAAGTGCATCACCTATTGTGACGGAGGGACTAGCAGATACTATCGATTTTTAAAAAAAAAGATACTCTCATGTGCCATATAACCTGTAGCTTTATGTTTTATTATTATTCTGATTATGGATATAACCTTTTGAGAGTGTAGTATTCATATGGTTGGCCTAAGTAAGTTTGTTTTGATGATTGACAAAGGAATACGCGCATGAGCCAGGTCCATATACAGTGTACACAGACACAGACAGATTCAAGCACAAGACATGCACGTGAAGGAGATAAGCTTAAGTGGTTATATCTGATATCTCCTGAGCAAAAATGTTGCATAATTGATATGGAGCAGGACTCCTTACTCGAAGAGAACTCTATCCTAGATAAAAAAAAGAGTTAGAAGTTGAAAATAACTAGAACTCTTCCACCTAGGAAGAGTATAGCATTTGAACTCTAGTTATTTCCTATTCTACTAACTCTATATATTTTAGGATGTTCTCATTTTACAAGTACGCACAAACGCTGAAGATAAAGGACAGTTGAGAGCAAAATAGCAAGGCATTCTGCAAGCAATTCATGCGTGATTCAAGTGTGCGAACCTGAAACTACATGAACTAGATAGAAGAACCAGTTCCAAGTGTCTGTCTTATTCTAGTTCAATTGTAGTAGGATTTTTGTGTTGTACCTTTAAGTTTTCTCTAGAAGCATTTGTACTAGATACTCTAAGTATATTGTTCAAGTTAGAGTTAACTTGAAATTCTCGCAACAGCCTGAGACGGGTTGCCACAAAGGGTTAGAGGTAATCCTTAGGTTTACAAGAGTATTGTAAACATTGTTTTTGGCTCAGTGATTTAGTGAAGTGTTGGGAAAAATCCTATTAGGAAGTAGATCATGATTTTTACACCTTTTGAGCCAGGTGTTTTCCACGTAAAAGTACTTGTGTTCTTTAGTTTTTGCATTTATTATTCCCCAACTGTAGTATAAGGAACACATAAAAGAACCAGGTCCTTCTATAATCAGTGCACACGAAAAATTGGACACCACACAAATTACCCTCCCCCTCATCTTGTGTTGTATTGAAGTGTAAACATCATATTGGTAGCAGAGCGGGTTATCCTTAAAGAGGCTAACACCTTAGGAGAAAATCAAGATGAGTGCGCTGCCTGAAAATTGGGTAGGGCAATCCACTGCTAGGCTACCACTCTTTAATGGCATGTAGTACTCTTGGTGGAAGTCAAGAATGAGAGATCATATACAAGGAGAGGACTATGAGCTATGGGACATTGTTACTGATGGTCCACTGGCTACTTTGAAGAAAAATGCTGAAGGAGTAGATGTGCCAAAGAAAAGAGTTGATTGCAATGCTGAAGATCTGAAGAAGTGGGAAAAGAATGCTAAAGCCAAGAAGTAGCTTGTTTGTGGACTTGATCCAGATGAGTACAGTGGAATCCAAGGCTGTTCTACTGCTAAGGAAATTTGGGACACACTGCAAGTGGCCCATGAAGGAACAACTCAGGGAAGGGATCTAGAGGAACTCTACTGTACACTCAGTATGAGAACTTTGCTATGAAGGATGGAGAAACCATTCAGGAGATGTACACAAGGTTCACTATATTGACAAATGAACTAAAATCTCTTGGAAAGATTATCCCTGAAGAAGAAAGAGTTGAGAAGATACTCACTAGAGTCTTGCCAATAACTTGGGAAAGCAAGATCACTGCCATCCAGGAATCAAAGAATATTGCAACTCTCCCACTGGATGAACTGATTTGAAATCTCACTGCCTATGAAATTAGGAGACAAACCGTGAAAATGAATGTACCTAAGAAGGTAAGGAGTTTGGCACTCAGAATCATTGAAGGTTCTGATCTGGAAGATGGTAAAATGGAAATCATCACCAAAGATTTCAAGAACTACCTAAGGAGAGGAAAGGATTCTTCAAGAAGTGGAAGCTACAACAAGGCAAGAGCTCCGGAGAAACAAATTAATGATGGCTACTACAAATGTGAAAAGACTGATCACATGATCAAAAACTATCCTTTATGGGAAATTGAATGGAAGAAGGAAAGAGCTGAACAAAGGAACAAGAAGAAGGAACAGGTTCAACCCAAAAAAGGCAACAACAAAGGATCAACCAAAGCTAAGGTCATTGCTTGGGGAGAAGCTTAGATGATGATAATGATGATGATGAACGAGCACTAATGGCCGTTGGAGAATCTGGTGATGAAACTGAGGTAAGTGTCCTTCATCTCAAAGACAAGATTAAATCTTTTTCTAAAGAAAGATTATCTGAGTTACTGCTAGAACTAATTGATGAATCTGAGGATGTGAATAATGAAAAGGAACAACTGTCAAAAGAATGTGTGATTTTGAAAGCTAAGTGCAAAAACCTGGAACTTAAGACTTGTGAAACTGAAAGTGAAAATCTATGTTGAAGAACCAGGTTCATGCACTTGATAAAACTGTCCTAGAACTTAGATCTGAAAATCTAAAATTGAAATTAGGATTAAGCAAAAAGACAGTTGGTCACACACAACTCACTTTAGAAGAAAATGCAGGAAAGATGAAAGGTGAGTTGTATAAGAGGGATGAACTGGTAAGAGTCTTAAAGGAGTATTTGAACAAGGTCAAGCATGAGCTAGGCAGAATTTGTAAATGGAACAGGTCCTCTGATGCACTTTCATGGCTACAAAAACATCATAGTAGCAACAGAAGAGGACTTGGCTTTGGGAACTCTACACCTAAGTGGGATCCCAAAAGCAAGTACGTCACACTCCCTGAGAACAAGATTTGCATACAGTGAGGTAACACTAGTCACTATAAGAGTGAATGCACTGCAAACGAGAAGGCAAGTCAAAAGAACAAAAATTTTATTCTAGGGAAAAATAGGCTGCCAAGTTGGGCTAAAAAGAATTTGATTTATCCTTTTGCCTATAGAAAGGGACCCAAACTAGTTTGGGTTCCTAAGTTATACCCCTGATTTCTTTTTCCAGGTACAAGTGAAGGGGAGCATGGATAGTGGCTTTTCAAAGCACATGATAGGAAGCAAGAACCAGTTTCTTTCACTTGAGAACTATAAAGGAGGTAATGTCTCTTTTGAAAATGGAAAGAAAGGTGAAATCATTGGAGTTGGAAAGGTAGGTTAGTCTGATTCTCACTCTATTGATAATGTCTACTTGATAGATGGACTGAAGTACATTCTAATAAGTGTATCACAATTGTATGATGGAGGTAACATGGTAGCCTTCACCTCTACAAAATGCTTTGTGATTAATCTTACCACTCACTGACAAGATAGTTTTGTAGGAAAAAAGAGTGAATAACATATATGTGGTAGATCTGTCCATACTTTCAGATAATGAACTCACTTGCTTAAGTGTGTTGGATAATGATCTCCTCCTCTGGCACGAGAGACTTGGACATGCTAGTCTAAGCCAACTCAACAAACTAGTCTCCAAGGACTTGGTGATAGGCCTGCGTAACATTAAGTTTGAAGATAAAGTTTGTGAGGCTTGTGCAAGGGGAAAGCAGGTAAGGTCCTCTTTCAAAAGCAAGAAAATGGTACGGACTACCAGGACGATGGAACTAGTCCATATGGATCTTTGTGGACCAATGAGAACATTGAGTAAAGGTGATAAGAGATATGTCATGGTGCTTGTTGATGATTACTCTAGGTTTACTTGGACACTGTTCTTAACATCTAAAGATGAAGCATTTGGCATGTTCACTTCATTTGTTAGAAAAACTCAGAAACAACTAGGTAATCAACTTGCATCAATTAGGTCTGATCATGGTATTGAATTTGAAAATGCTAAATTTGCTGAATTTTGTGATGAGCATGGCATAGATCATAAATTTTTCTGCTCCTAGGACTCCACAACAAAATGGAGTAGTTGAAATAAAGTGTAGGACATTGGAAGAAATGTCTAGGACTATGCTACTTGCTAGTAAATTGCCCCATAGCTTCTCGGCAGAAGCTGTGAACATTGCATGCTACATCATAAATAGATGCATACTATACCTCTTGTTGAGAAGACTTCCTATGAGTTACCTAAGGGAGAAAACCAAATATTTCCCGTCTTAGGGTATTTGGATGCAAGTGCTTTGTGCACAATAATGAAAAAGACTCCCTAGGTAAGTTTGATCCCAAAAGTGATGAAGGAGTATTCTTGGAATATTCTTCACATAGTAAAGCTTATAAGATTTATAACAAAAGAACTATGTGTGTATAAGAGAGTGTACATGTGGTTTTTGATGAAACTAACATTCTTTTTGAGAGGAATGAATGGGATGATGAAGCAATTGGGCTGGTAAGAAACTCAAATGAAACCACAACCCAGACTGAAGCTGCACCAGAGGAAGGAACAAGTGATGGAACAGGTCCTTCCACCTAGGGCAACCCGACAAGGGGCCTGAACAAAGAGGAACTGATCCTCAAACCTCGAGGGAACCTGTCCATGAACATGTTCCTCAGCAACAAAATATTGCAGGAACATCTAGGGAAAACCAGCTAGTTGTGAACCCTTACAAGTATCCACGTTCTCATCCCATTGGGAACATAATTACTGATCCAACCTCTAGAATCAAAACAAGATCGTCTTTGAAGAATTTTTGTGCTTTTGTTGCTTGTTTTATCTCTTATTGAACCTAAAAATGTTTCTAAGGCTATGCATGATGCAGACTGGGTGAATGCAATGCAAGATGAACTCAACCAATTTGAGAGAAGTCAAGTTTGGCATCTGGTACCAAGACCCAAGAACAGATAAGTAATTGGTACAAAATAGGTCTTCAGAAATAAACTTGATGAAAATGGAACAGTTATAAGGAACAAGGCAAGATTGGTGGTTCAAGGATATAGTTAAGAGGAGGGCATAGACTATGATGAGACTTTTGCTCCAGTTGCAAGATTGGAAGCAATTAGACTGCTTATAGCCTTTGTTGCTTCATGGAAAATTCACTCTCCATCGGATGGATGTCAAGAGTGCCTTCCTCCATAGCTATCTAAAGGAAGAAGTGTTTTTCAAGCAACCTCCTAGCTTTGTAAGCAAGGAAAGTCCTGATCATGTGTACAAACTCGACAAGGCACTTTATGGGCTCAAGCAGGCTCCAAGAGCATGATATGAAAGATTGTCTAAATTTTTGCTTGAGCATGGCTACAAGAGAGGTAAAATTGACAATACTTTATTCTTGAAAGAAAAAGGTAAGATATCTTAGTAGTTCAGATATATATTGATGATATAATCTTTGGAGCAACTACAGATAGGTTAAGTAAAGAATTTGCTAAACTAATAGGGAGTGAATTTGAAATGAGTATGATGGGTGATCTTAATTTCTTTTTAGGATTACAGATTAAATAAAATTCAAATGGAACTATGATCCATCAGCAGAAGTATGTGAAAGAGTTGCTTAAAAGGTTTTAAATGAAAGATCCCAAGAAATTGACACTCCTATAGCAACAACCACAAAATTGGATACAGATAAAATTGGTTCATCTGTTGATCAGAAGATGTATAGGGGAATGATTAGCTCTTTGTTATATCTCACTACTAGTAGACCTGACATTATTTTTAGTGTCAGCCTTTGTGCTAAATTTCAGGCAAATCCAAAGGAGTCTTACTTGACTGCTATCAAGAGGATTTTGAGACACCTAAAAGCCATTACTGACCTCTGCCTATGGTATCCAAAAGATACTAATTTCAACTTAGTGGGATATGCCGATGCTGATTATGCAGGTTTCTTGTGGATAGAAAGAACACCTCAGGTATGGCACACTTTCTTGGCTCATGTCTTGTGTCTTGGGCCACCAAAAAGTAAAACTCTGTGGCCTTGTCTACTATTGAAGCTGAGTATGTGGCTGCTACCTCATGTTGTGCTCAATTGTTGTGGATTAAGCAACAATTAATGGACTTTGGATTTGATGTAGGTTGTATCCTCATCTTTTGTGATAACACTAGTGCAATTAGTATGACCAAGAACCCGGTTCATCACAAAAGAACTAAGCACATAGATATTAGGCATTAATTTTTGTGGGACAACTATGAAAAAGGTTTGATCACTGCAGAATTCCGTGCTACTGACAACCAAATAGCTGACATCTTCACAAAAGCTCTAAGTAGAGATCACTTTGAAAGAAACAGGTTAGAATTAGGGATGATTAAGATCATCTAAAAAGAACCAGTTCTAACTCAATATTTGGTTAGATAATTTGTGAATTTTGTAAATAATTAGATTAGATTTTGCTCAGTCTCATACTTTCATTAGTATACTCTTGTGTCATGTGCTAAAATGTCTCATTAATTTGTAATGATATTCACTTTATTTTCTTGGAAAATTCAGACTTACACAAGAGAATTCTCAGTGAAGAACCCGGTTCATCAAGATTACATGGTATGTTCTCTCCACTCCGTATATTTTGAAATACTGTATTTTGGATCATGACAAAAAAGAGATTCCCATTTAATCCCAATCTCCCTAAAAGTTTATCCGTTAAAAACGAACCAGTTTCACCCAAAAGGAGTCCCACACGCGATAATTGCCTAGATTCTAGGGAAGAGTCCAACGTCTTTTCAAACTGACTTTCCCAGTTTGATTAGACTTCTGAACTTCTAAAAAGCTACCGTTACCCACTTAAAATCTCCTCTTTAAATTGATTAGTCCTTACCTATTTCTTCACTTCTAATTTTCCAGACGCCAAAAATCCTCTCTATCTTCTCTCATATCTTTTACACACACACATCTCCTCTACACACAATAATTGCAAACCTTTCTGAAAATCCTTCTTCACCACCCAAAGAATCATCACCTACACCTTTGATCATACCTTCAACCAAACCCACCTCTAAGAAAGGAAGGTTTAAGATGCTTGCTCGTAAAGTAGTCGCTGGCAGTGAACAAATCAAGAAAGTAAATGAGAAATTAAAAGCAAGCCAAGAAGAAGAACCCCAAAAATCTAAAAAATCTTTTAAGTCTGCTACTGAGGGGGAAGAAACTGTTTCATCTGAAATAGAACAAGTAACTTCTGGTCTCAATATTGCTTCTGATGTCGTTACTGAAGTGGTTGAAAATTTGGAGAACATATTTGTTCTAGTTGGTAATATTGCTGGGGTAGAGACCATCGAGGGTGGTCAAATAAAAAGAAAAAAGAAAAAGAGAGTGAGGGAATTCAAGGTGATGTAAGGGGAAAGGGAAAATAAGCAGTGGTTGAATCTTTACCTACTTCTGTTGGAATGACCGAGAAAACATGGGCTATGGTGTTATGGAGTGAGGAAGTTGTTGAGGAGGAAGAAAGTTTGAGAGAAGAAGGGGGTAGTGGTCTGGTGATTCAAGTGCAGCTGAGGGGCTGATTAGGTTAAAGAAAAGGTTCTAAGAACATGTTCTATCTTTCAGGAACCCCTCGAAGACTTACTGAATCGAGTGTCGACAGCTACAATCCGAAGAATAAGAAGAGTTCAGGAGTTAAAATCCCTGGAACTGCTAGGGCAAACAAGAAGAGAAAGGCTGCCTCTTCTATCCCTGTAGAGACTCTTTCTACAAGAGGAAGAGCTACAAGGAATCAGAAGATGCAAAGTGAGGCTGAACTTGAAAGAGCCTTATAAGAGAGTAAAAGAAAAGTTGCTGCAAAGGGAAAGAAGAAAGTGAGTGATCCTGTTGAGGCAATTGAAATCGAGGAGATGGACCTAGTTCTTGATGATGAAGACGAGGCAGAGGAGGTAGAGGTTGTGACTCCAAAAGCAAAGAAAAGAAAGACTTCCAAAAAGAGTCTCCTTCAAAGTTGGAAGGTCCTTCAGATGGAAGGAAGACTAGCCAGAATTGAGATTATGGAGTCCATGGCTAACTGTGAAATCAAGAATGGCAAGGTCACCAGTGTGGTGAAAGGGGTGACTGTGAGCTTTGACGACAAGGAACTGGGAGAGATTCTTGGGGTACCTCCTGAAAGGTACAACGATTACAAAAAGCTGAAATGGCCAAGCCTAGAAAATCTACCTACCTCTCTTGCCATTACAAGGAAATTTGATGACAATGAGTTAGAGCTACAACCAAAGGCTATGTACAAAAGTGAGGTGAATCCTTCCCACAAGTTACTTTTTGAATTTGTAAACAAGGTTGTGTTGCCCAGGCAGAAAAGAAGGTACATTGCCACCTTCATGGACCTAGTCTTTATGAAGTCTATACTGCTTCCAAAGAACCTGGTTCATCCAAGAGGGTGCCTGTGAACAGCAAACTGAGAGCCTTGGTGCAGGAGGGTGGGGCTAAGGATGCTGAGATTGAAAGGCTGAAGAAGAGGCTGGCAGAAGTAGAAACTGAGATGGAGGCTCTCAGGGCTAAGCTTGCAAAGGAAAAGGAGAAGAATGAAGGCATTCTTCATGACATGTTAAAACTGCTTCAGGCCAGAAATCAAGAACTTAGTCCTTCCCAGCCTTAAACCTTTCCTAGCCCAGTTAGAAAACCAGTGACCTGAATAGGATGCTTCTTTTTTGTCCTTTTGCTCGTGGTGCAGTACTTTTATTTTCTTCTATGCGTTGTGGATGGCTCTTATCAATGATAATCAACTGCTTTTGTTCTAATTGTTTGTTGGTGTTCTTAGATGGCTAATATCCTTAGATTGATAAGTGATACTTGACTCCATGATTGCATTTGAAGTAGCCTAAATGGTCATGAGTAAGATCTGATAAAATCTTGTTATCTAACATAATTGCTTATTACTTTGGACTGTGATGTTTATAACCTAATGAACTTGGTCATTGATGATTTGTGATTTTAAAAAGGAAAGTGTTCTAACATTGTGTTGATGTTGAGCTGAGTTGAAACATGTTTCATGCTTATGAAAAGCACAGAGTTTGTCATTATCAAAAAGGGGAAATTTATTGGCCTAAGTAAGGTTGTTTTGATGATTGACAAAGGAACACACGCATGAACCAGGTTAATATACAGTGTACACAGACACAGGTAGATTCAAGCACAAGGCATGCACGTGAAGGAGATAAGCTCCAGTGGTTATATCTGATATCTCCTAAACGAAAAGGTTGCATAATTGATAAGGAGAAGGACTCCTTACTTGAAGAGAACCCTATCCTAGATAAGGGAGGAGTTAGAAGTTGAAGATAACTAGAACTCTTCTACCAAGGAAGAGTATAGCATTTGGACTCTAGTTATTTCCTATTCTACTAACTCTATATATTTCATGATGTTCTCGTATTACAAGTACGCACAAACACTGAAGTTAAACGAGAGTTGGCATTTTACAAGCAATTCCTGTGTGATTCAAGTGTGCGAACCTGAAGCTACATGAACCAGATAGAAAAATCAGTTCCAAGTGTTTGTCTTATTCTAGTTCAATTGTAGTAGGGCTTTTGAGTTGTATCTTTCAGTTTTCTTTAGAAGCATTGTACTAGGTACTCTAAGTGTATTGTTCAAGTTAGAGTTAACTTGAAATTATCCCAAAAGCCTGAGGCTGGTTGCCACAACGGGTTAGAGGTAAATCTTAGGTTTACAAGAGTTTTGTAAATGCTATTTTTGGCTCAAGATTTAGTGAAGTGTTGGGAAAAATCCTACTGGGAAGTAGGTCGTGATTTTTTCACCTTTTGTACCAGGTGTTTTCCATGTAAAAATACTTTTGTTCTTTACTTTCTGCATTTATTATTCCACAATTGTAGTATAAGGAACACATAGAAGAACCAGGTCCTTCTATAATCAGTGCACACGAAAAATTAGACACTACACAAATCATCCCCCTCTTATGTGGTATTTAAGTATAAAATATCACATGTTAATTAAGTCTGCATGAATTTTGGTGCAGGTGTTTTTAATATGGAGTACTCAAGGTGGCTGGAGGAACACCATCATCTCATATGCGAGCTGCGTAGTGCAGTACTGCAGGAACATTTACCTAATAACGAACCTCGGATGTACGTCACAAATTGCGTGATACATTACGACGAGATCATGAACCTTAAGAGCATGCTTGCAAAATCCAACATCTTTCATCTTGTTTCCGATATGTGGAAAACGCTGATAGAGTGTTGTTTCATTTGGATGGGAGATTTTCGGCCATTCGAGCTCATCAAAGTACGTGAAAAAAGAGTTTAGCATCTACACACTGATAGTATAAAGTAATTTTTATACTATTAGATCACCTTAAAGATAATTTTATCTGACTTATTTTAACAATTGAATCGTCTAGTTATCCTGAAAAATAAAACAAATTAAACAACTTAATAGCAACTATTACTCCCTCACTACCAGAAATTGGACCTATGGTAACAGTCTTTTTGTAACGGTTACATAGGGCTCTTGATGCTATTGGCATACTTTTGCACTTAAAGCGTCACAGTACTATAAGAACCATTGCCGTAGTTGGTCCTATTGCAACGATTGCTTAAACCGTTGAAATAGATGACTATGTGGGAACGACTTTTTGAAAAAAAATGCATATTGCATAGGTTATCAATTCGCTCCTTATTTTTCCCAGTATTACTAAACCCAACACTAACTTATAAGTGATTCTTTTATTTTTTATTTTCTTAACTCGCCCACAAACTTTTATGTTCACTTTTAAATCTCTAAACCCAAATATTGAACTCCCAAAATATTTTTATCACTCTTAGATTTGAAGAAGGCATATATCATTTCGAGAAATGCTCTAGCGATCTACAAACATAATTTGTCCTGGCTTATCAAGCACTTTGAAATCTATGGAGATTGATGATCTTCGTCTAAACTCGAGATAAAAGATTTTGAAATTAGGGTTTCAGTTCCACAGTCCATATATTCGCAATCTCTATTGAACGGAGAGTATTTCTTCCCAAAGCCATCACCTATTCATCGCGAGAAATCATCGCCGCCAGAGCCTTCCCCTCTAAAATTTGGTAGATGAGGGTGAAAGAGAGGTTAGAATAAAATTCCCGATTTACCTTCTCCGATTTTCATCATAGTCTCCATTCTTTCCTATTTTTTGATTATGCTTCAACTGAATCTCATTCGGGTTTCTCCTTTTCAAACAAATTTTTTCCTACGTACTTTTAGTGGGTTCCTTGAACTATTTTATTTCAGAAGAAAATGGCAATCATAGAGTGTTGTTGTATTTTTTTTGTTCTGATTGGGTTTCATTTTCGTGTGTGCTGATAGTGGGTCTTTTGAATTATTTAGTATTGGAATGAAATGGCGTGATAGAGTATTATTATGGTCTTCTTCTTTTGGCATGAGCTTCAATTGAATTTCTTTTAGGTTTTGGACGATGTAAATTACTACTACTGATGTTTCTTGTATTCTGAAATCAAAGAAATATATCATTTTTGTGTATTGGAGTGGATTTCTTGAATTATTTAGTTTGGCATGATTGTATGGAATATATACCGAAGAATCACTTAACTAACTTGAAATAGTGTATGATTAAAATATTAATTATTGGTTGATCAAAAGTTGATTTCTTGAATGGTGAGTGGTTCGTTAAAAAAAAGATTAGTTTTTGATGAGTATTCGCTTCATAACTAACCTCAAATGATTTGGGATTGAAGCGTTATTGATTTAAGAATTGAAACTTGAAATCCTAGTATATCAAGTACAATATCCTTTGTCTCAAGAGAATTCTACATCTGTAGGAGAAGTGAGAGGAAAAAAAAATAAACAAGCTGATGGAAGAAATAGGCATGTATTTGGAGACGTTTGAAACCTTGTGACTGCTCTTGCCGTAGAAAAAAAAGCCTAAAACTCAGACATTGGATAGTGTCTACTGTCTATTATGTCACTTCACGCATATGAGAGATTTTTGTAACTAGTTATACTTAAAATCTTCAATATGATAAGACATAAAGAGTGGGAAGGAGGACCAAATAAATCATATTTGACAATAATTTTGCAGTAAATGAACTCTCTTGGTTCATGGTTAGCGGACATTATCACAGAAGTTTTGTGCCAATATTTCCTCAGGGTGTGTTTAGGAGGGGCAGGGAGAATTTTTATTAGAGGTGACCAATAGTTAATGAGAAAGCAAATATGAGTTGATGATAGATGTATTTTTTCTGACATAGTACATTAATCCTCTTAGGTGCTTCACTTAAGATATTCATTTCAAACTTTCGTTGCCTATTGAAACAATTCCCTTTCAAAAAATTATCTAAGCTGGAGTATTTAAAAATTCAGACTCTATTTTCTTTATTTGAATTACAAAGATTCATTTGCTACTTTAGTGTATCTAAATGAATAGAGAATTTTTGACATCTTTACTATCATTTGCTTCACCATCACAGAAGTAAGAATTTTTGCACAATCACCAAAATCTACTTTGTTTTGATTTCAGGAAGGCAATAGATCTTCTGTTCTTCAGGTGTGCTTATCCAGAAAATATTTTAAAGAAAATGTTAGTTGATTGGAGATGCAACTCATGCACTTGGACCATGAACTAAAACAAGCCTCAAATATTTCAAGTGTATCATATTGGATGAGAACAGTAAGCTGGCTCTTGATTTTGTTGTGTCATCTATTTAATATTAAATATTCATGAATTTTTTTTCTGTTTAGAATTTTGAATACCATATTATTTCTATTCTTAAGATTTTTCCCCAGGTTTAGTTATTATTTGTATGCTAGCGACAACTTGTCCTTTGTAGTTTTATTTGTATGCTAGTAACAACTTGTCCTGCTATAAATTATAATATTGCAATTGTGATCTATTAGACTAACATTGGTGACACAATTGAAGTTAAAAACTGAAGCTTCTTATTTCTTCATCCTAATAGTTTTTTCTACCTTAGAAGTAAAATAAATATAAACATGAATCAGGCTGGTCCAAATAAAGAAGTTTTCCTACATGTTATAGACTAGAAGAATAAGCAAAACAATGAGCTTTACATTAATTTCTCTTTTTTGGTTTTAGGTGTTAAAATATTTTTGGGAATATTTTCGTACACTTTAATCATAGATTATCCTTTTTCTTCTTGACCAAAAAAGAGAAAAAATAATAATTTTCCTTTTATTTATGACTTATGTCCTCTTTTGTGAACTCATTCTAATTAATAATCTCACTTTCATCTATCTCTTTTGTATTTGTGCAGAGTGATTGGTCATGCAATGCCCTTTGCAGAATTATTTATTGCAGCAACTAAATTGATAGAAGTACAAGCCGAGTTGATGTATTTCTAGAAATTTTAAACTCCCCTCAATTTGTTGACCCACTTCTAAAACTTTATCTTCTTATCATGATTTGTGGTTTAACTTTTAAGTCTATTGCCAAGGTCTAATTTTGCATGAATATATTTTAAGTCTATCGTATTGAAAAAAAACATACACTAGTTCAAGTTTACTATGTCTAAATTTACTCCTAAACTATCAACTTATGTTTTATCTACATTAACAAGTTTTAAGTAAATAGAAGTAAGCATTTATTTCTTATTGTTCACAATAGGTAAAAATAATATTTTATAATTTTGGGTTTTACCAATTTTGGTAGTTCCTCTTGTAGAAGACACTTTTTCTTGATGTCACAACTATAGTTTTTATTTTCTAGTTTTATGCTTATTCTTTTTTCCATATCTGATTAGCACTGTATCTCTATCAAAACTTTAGTTTTGGGTTGTTATTAATTCAACGTCTGGACTATTAAGTTTCGGAGCGAACAAAAAATTATATTGAGATATGGAGCTTCTTGTTTTTACTTAGTTAGTTGAAATTTTTTTTCTACTATTACAAGTGAAAGACTTATGCTTTGGGAATTTTATACATCTGGCCCTTTCGAAGTAACAGTTAAAGAAGAAAACTTAAGCATTCTTTCATAGTGAATTCCTTTAGTACCCAGAAGAAATAATGCTTGGTTGAGTACTTAAATCAGTTTCATTTTATTTTTTGTCATTTATGTATAATTAATAATCTTATAATCAAATCAGCTAAGTTGTTTTTGATTGCTTTGTAGGTGAAGCAAATGAACAAAGGATAGATGAAAACAACCTTTCCTAAGAGTATTGGTTGATCGTTGCTAGACTCTTAGATGTTCTAGGAATTTTTTGTTATAGAACTTTTGAAATTTTATGTTTGAAAACTCTTGAATTGTCAAATGATATTGTATATTTATTTTTATCTATGGATAATACTAGTTGGATGGTTTAGATTATGATTTTGTTGATGAGTAGTTTCCTTTTCAAGATTTTTTAAAAAAGTTTTACCATTATATTTTACTATATAGGCAAGTAATTAATATAATATGCCATCAAAGGAAATAGACAAAAAAATATGTTGCAAAGTCTCAAATAGTCGGTGCAATAGCTCTTATTACCGTTGCCATAGCTTCAAAAATCACTGCAATAGCCTCAATAATCATTGCACAAAATAATATCGCAACGTTTTTGAACCGTTCCACTTGACTGGATAACCGTTGCAATAGGTATACAAATGGCAACGCTTTCTAAACTGTTGCAATATCGGCAACGACCTAACGTAACGCACACAGATCCGTTGCCATATCTCTGTTGCAACGGTTTTGATACCTATTGCAACGGGTTTTAACCCGTTGCCATAGGCCTATTTTTTCAGTAGTCCCTCTATCTCGAAATATATACTTGTCAATTATATTTTCGCTTCTCGAAAGTTAATTTAACTCATATTTGAAGCTAAATTGTGTTAGATTTATATAATATTGTAAATAAAAAATTTTAATATTCAAAAATTATACGAAAAGTTCTATAATATGCGATTCTTTTGAAACATACGTGTTAAATGTTGGTCAAAGTTTTCGCAATTAAATCTCGAGAAGCAAACAAATGACAAGTATTTTAGGACTGGTACAACTAAAGTGCACTGGCAGTAAAATGATTTTCCTCTTTGTTATTATAAGTAAATTAAAAGAGAGAATACGAAAAACAGACACCATAATTGATAGATAGTAATTAAAGAATCATTCAAATTTCAAGCCCTGGTTTTCCTAAGATAAATCTGTGCTTTCTTGTCTTTCTTTTTGTCCTCGTTTCTGTTTCTCAGCTAGGAAGAATATTAATAAATGACGTAAAGAGAAATTCCGCAGCATTCGCTTATAGGATCGTGTTAGCTATTTTTCCTACTCTAACCATATCAGAAAGATATGTCTGTTACTACTACTTGTGATTCTTCACTTTCTGTAATTTCAACTTTATATATGGGTGTATGATGTTCGGCCAAAATGCTTTACTTACTAGCTTTATATTTTGTTGGTTTAGTGATTAATTGTGCGATATTTGAGCAAAATTGTGTTATTTTATATGTAGGAATATCGGAAGAAAGAGTCCAATGAAAGTTGCACAAAAAGAGGACAAAAATGCAAGAAAAGAGCACAAACGCATCAAGTACCCAAACTGTGATACAGACCAAGTAAAACCAACTCTATAGCCTGCCTTACTGTGCTACAGACCAAGCGGAGCCAGCTCTGTAGCCAGGCTGACCGCGCTATACGCCTGGCTTCGCAAGGTCTATAGCCCAGTACTTAAAAGTCGCGGGTTAAAAGACTCCAACCCGGATTTGGACTGAGGGACTTCGGCCCTAACTTACAAATACTCCCCAAACGAATTGATAAAGGGTTGGACACTATTTTGGAGAAGAAAAAGGCTACAAAGCATGGTATAGCAGGAATCAAACGAGTTTTTCCTCCGTTTATCTATCTACTTTGTAGTTTAATGTCTTTGAACATCATGATGATTGTTGATACATTTATGAGTAGCTAAACTATGTAATCTAAGGTTTGATGGAACCTATTGGAGGATGATTTTCTACTACGTTTAATATAGATTTGCCTTTGATTTTTCTCTACTTGTTCAACTATGTTTACATTGTGGTTGATTGAAGAGCTCTCAATTGACTGTGCCTATTTAGTGTATATTGCTTGAAAAATGATGCATATTTAGGTAGTTGTCGAACAACATCACTCCTAACGTATGTGAGAAATCAATACGGATGGTTTAAAGGTTGGATTAGGAATAACGAAATAGAGCCAGCTAACATAGTTGACCGGTGCGATCTTAGTGACCGGTGAATTAGAGCCAACTAACATAATTCGGAAGAATACGTCTAGTAAATTATGGTAGTTACTCGAAATAGAATTACGACACCCAAAGTACTCACGATCAGTAGAGAATACTTAGGCGAATTTATAGGAAACGTAGCGGGGAGGATTCCGACAGTAGGGGAAATCCTAACCCTAGACTTTTCCAAATATTGTCCACAACATTTCCTCTGTTAGTTATAAATTACTGCACTTTAATTACTTTTTCTTAGTTAGTAAACATTCAAATCGTTATTTAGTATTTCTGAAGGTTGATTACTTGAATTCGTGCGAAACTAGTGATTGTAATTAGTAGGTTAATTCCCCGTGGGATTCGACTCCAGACTTGTAAACTGGATTATATTTGCAACGACCGCTAGACCTCTTAGGAGGCATAGTTGGGTGTGACAAAAAATTTGGCTCTGTTGCCAAGGAATTAACGGTGTTATTAATTACGGCTAAAAGAATTGTTAGAATTCTCAATTTAATCAGCTTTCTCGACTTGAAATTCATTATATTGAATAACGTTTGTAGTCTTGTGTGTTACAGGTGCATACCTAGTAACTCCTCAAGAACTGGTGAATTGTACGAATCATTACCGGACCCTGAGAAAGCTTTCAAGGCACTAAATCGAGCAAACAAAAAGACAAACAATGACAGAACTCAACAGAACGAATCGAATTAGACATGGGTGATGTAATAGACGACCAAAACAACATAAACAATGTATATGAGCCAAATAATCAGGGTGTGACACCTCTTGTGCCAGAAGCAGCCTTGTATGATTGGGCACAACCCACTGCTAAAAACCTGACAACCGCAATTCAAGTCCTTCCCACACAAGCGGAATCATTTTAAATTGCAAACAACATGCTACATTTGTTGCAGAATAAAGAACTATTCTCGGGGTCTTACATTGAAGATCCACAACAGCATTTGAAAAATTTCCTGTCGATTTGTGTCACGCAAAGGCAACTGAATGTGATACCGGAAGCAATAAGACTATTGTTATTTCCATTCTTAGTGACGGGAGAGGCTTAGACTTGGCTCAATTTGCTCCCTATAAACTCCATCACTACTTGGGAGGAATTAGTCAAGCAATATTTAAACAAATTCTACCCACCCAATAAGACTACCAAGCAAGTTGATGAGATATTGAGCTTCCGGCAGAAACCAGCTGAAACACTGCAAGAAACGTGGGAGAGGTTCAAGGGGATGTTGGTCAAGTGTCCACACCATGGCATTGATGCTCAGATGTTGAGGCAAAGGTTCTACATGGGATTGGCAGACAGCTTGAAGGCTAATGGCGATGCTTCAGCAGGTTGAGCATTTTTGAGCAAATCATTCAGGGAATGTAAGGTTTTACTTGATAAAATGGCTCAAAACTCAGAATGAATGACAAGAGACTCTACAGTCACTCATGTAGTTCACTCAGTAGCTCTAGACCCAAACAACTCCATGGCTGAGAATATGGTACAATGACGATGCAATTGAATATCCAAACCAATAAGATTGATGAGTCAGGCCAGAAGCAGGTGCACATAGTGGACACAACAAATTGAGGATTATGCACACCATGCATTAATCAGCTATATGTGTGCTTGTGGAGTGGTGAGAGTGACAATCAGAACTATCAAGAGAATATGAACTATGTGGGCAACTATGGAGGCCAGAGACAAGGTGATCAGACTTGGGGATAGTAAAATCAACAATATAGGCCAGCACAGTAGCAGTACAATAATAATAATAATCCTGGAACTGCATGACTACAGGGTCAGATTGTGCCCTTATCAAAGGCAACAAGGGTAAAATCAGCATAATCAATAACTAGCTTATCAACAACCTCAATCGCAACAGATAGTGCGACAAGATGATGGGTTGTTTGAAATTAAATGAATGATGCAACAACTCATTGGGTCCAGCGGGAAAATGGAAGAAAAGGTCCACCAAATGCAAGAAAAGGCACACCAGATGCACGAAAAGGTAGTATCACATGACTCAGCTATCAAGGGCATTGAGATTCAACTAGGACAAATATCCATGGCCCTTAACAATCGTCCTCAAGAGACATTACCTGCAGACACACATATTAACCCGAAAGAGCAGGGCCTGAAGCAGCTGATGGCTGTGAGTCTGAGAAATGGTAGAGATCTTGATCTAGAGCAAGAAACTGCTCGCGAAAGACGACCAATTGAGATACTCGTGCCAGTACCAATTGAGGTAGAGGATTCAACTGAGCTAACAGATGTAAGAGTGCAGCCAGCCCAGGAGGAAATAAACAAGGAAAAAGAGGTTACAATGGAGATTGAGAAAGTGCATGAGAATGCATTAGAAAAAGTGCCTGAGTAGGATCGAACTCAAGCCACAGGAAAGAAGCAACCGCCAACACCCTTCCCGCAGAGGTTGCCCAAATATCAAAAGGATGAGCAGTATAAGAAATTCATGGAGATGTTGGAGAAGATTCAAGTGAACATTCCACTGATTGATGCCTTGAGGGAGATTCCCGGTTATGAAAAAATGATGAAGGACTTGATGTCTCGCAAGTCGACTTTCATGACTTGGCAAATGTTACACTAACTCAGACATGCAGTGTTGACGTGACGAGACCCATAGGTGAGAAGTTATCCAACCCACGGAGTTTCACAATCCCATGCACAATAGGTAGCTATGCTTTTGCTAAAGCATTGTGTGATTGGGGGGTGAGCATAATCTTGATGCCCTTGTCTATCTATAAAACGTTATGCATTGGAGATCAAGACCCACATCCATGTTACTACAACTAGCCGACCGAACGGCGAAGAGGCCATCAGGTATATTTGATGATGTACTTGTGCAGGTTGGAAAGTTTGTGTTTCCGGCAGATTTTGTCATACTGGACTGCCAGGTTGATGAGGAGATTCCCATACTTTTGGGAAGGCCATTCTTGGCCACTGGGAGAGCTCTGATTGATTGTGAAAGAGCTAAAGATGAGACTGAACGATGAAGAATAACGTTCAATATGCAAAAGTATACGCGGTGACCCAGTGAGTTTGCTAATTGCTCTCTGATTGAAGCTGTGGATATGATTTTGGAGGAGGAAGATGAGGCATTGAACGCAAAAGACCCTCTAGCATCCTGGCTGATGAACCTAGAAGAGGTAGATGGTGAGGACTTGGCAGAGTGGGTTTTGGCCCTTGAAAGCCAAGGGTACTGGAAAAGAGAGCTCGAATTCGAGTCTTTACACTTAGAAGAAAGAAAAACCCCTCCAGCTAAGCCATCAATCGAAGAGCCACCATAGTCGAAGTTAAAACCATTATCGTCCCACCTCAGGTATGCTTTCTTGGGACCTAGTTCGACATTGCCTATTATTATATCATCTGGTTTGTTAGATGTAAAGGTAGAACAACTTTTGCAGGTTCTGAAGGAGTGCAAGACTGCAATTGGATGGACCATTGCAGACATAATGGTATCAACCCAACATTTTGTATGCATAATATTTTACTGGAAGATAGGAATAAATCTTCCAGAGAACATCAAAGAAGGCTTAACCCTAACATGAAAGAAGTGGTGAAGAAAGAAGTGATCAAGTGGTTAGATCCGGGAATCATCTTCCCAATCTCTAACAGCAACTAGGTCAGCCCAATTCAGTGTGCGCCATAGAAGGCTGGTATGATTGTAGTGCAAAATGAGAACAACGAGTTGATCTAAACAAGAACAGTCATGGGATGGCGAATCTGTATGGATTACTGAAGATTGAATAAGGCCACCCGAAAAGACCACTTTCCGTTGCCATTCATTGATCAGATGCTAGACAGATTGGCGGGGAAGTCCTAATTTTGCTTCCTAGATGGATACTCAAGGTATAACCAGATCTCTATTGCCCCGGAGGATAGAGAGAAAATATCGTTCACCTGTACGTATGGCATCTATGCCTTTCGTAGAATGTCGTTTGGCCTATGCAACACACCTGCTACATTCCAAAGGTGCATGATGGCCATCTTCAAAGATATGGTGGAGGAAATAATGGAGTTTTCATGGATGACTTCTCAGTGGTGGGGAAATCCTTCGATGATTTCCTTATGAACTTGAAAAGAGTATTGAAGAGGTGTATGGAGACTAATCTGGTATTTAACTTGAAAAAGTGCCATTTCATGTTATAGGAAGGTATAGCCTTGGGACACCTAGTGTCAAGTAAGGGCATTGAAGTGGACTGTGCTAAGGTTGATATAATTGAGAAGTTGCCTCCACCCACTTCCATCAAGGCCATAAGAAGTTTTCTTGGTCATGCCGATTTTTGCGTGCGGTTTATAAAAGATTTTCCCAAAATTGCTAACCCTTTATGTAAATTGCTTGAAAATGATCACCCTTTTGTGTTTTCTGATGACTGCAGGGTAGCGTCTGAGGAGTTGAAGAAGAGACTGGTGACTGCACCAATCATAGTGGCACCCGATTGGGGACAACCTTTTGAGTTGATGTGTGATGTAAGAGACTATGCTGTGGGAGCAGTTCTTGGGCAGAGAAACGATAAAGTCATGCATCCAATCTACTACGCAGGTGGAACATTGAGTGGTGCTCAACTGAATTACACAGTGACAGAGAAAGAGATACTAGCAGTGGTGTTCACATTTGACAAATTCAGGTCATACTAGATAGGCTCAAACATAATTTTGTATACAGACCATGCTTCTCTCAAATACCTAATTGAGGGAGAAGGAGTGAAAGCCGTGCCTGATTCGATGGGTGCTACTGTTGCAAAAGCCCGACTTGAAAATCCGTGACCGAAAGGGAATGGAAAGCTGAAAAGAGGATTGAGGTGAAAGAGATCGTGGAGACTTTACCAGATGAACAACTTTTAGCCACGAGCCTTGAGGTAGCACCATGGTATGCAGATATTGCAAACTACCTGGCGAGCTGTATTGTTCCCTATGACTTGTCCTCTATGTAGAAGAAAAAGTTCTTTCGTGATTGTCACATGTATTTCTGGGATGAACCATATTTGATTAGGATTAGTATTGATAACATGATCTAGAGATGTATTTCCGAGATAGACCAAGCTTCTGTTTTGAAGGCATGTCATGCTTCGCCATATGGAGGCCATTTTGGAGGAGTAAGGATAGCTGCTGAAGTACTGGAGTCGGGCTTTTATTGGCTGATGTTGTATAAAGATCCACACTTGCGGGTAAAGAGCTGCAATGAGTGCTTACGGACGGGGAATATTTCTTGTCGACATGAGATGCCCATGAACCCAATTCAAGAGGTGAAAGTATTTGATGTATGAGGAATCGATTTTATGGGACCATTTGTCAGCTCATATGGCAACAAGTACATACTGGTAGCTGCAGACTATGTATCAAAATGGGTAGACGCCGTGGCACTCCCAACAAATGATGCAAAGGGAGTTATTTGTTTTCTAAGAAAAAATATCTTCACGCGATTTGGTACTCCAAGAGCGGTTATCAGTGATGGAGGCACCCACTTCTGCAACCGAGCCTTTGCGAAGTTGTTGGATAAATATGGCATTCGCCATAAGGTTGCCACTCCGTATCACCCACAAACAAGTAGGCAAATGGAGGTGTCAAACAGAGAAATCAGAGTGTTTGACCAAAACTGTAAATGCTACTCGGACTGATTGGGCGAGAAAATTGGATGATGCGCTATGGGCCTACCGCACTGCATTCAAAACTTCGATTGGTATGTCACCGTACAAATTGGTGTTTGTAAAGGCATGTCACTTACCGGTGGAGTTAGAGCATAGAGCTTTTTGGGCGTTAAGGTAATTAAATCTTGACTTGGAGGCCGCTGGAATGAGTAGAGTCACAGAGCTGCATGAACTTGATGAGTTACGTTACCATGCTTTTGAGGGTACAAGGCTATATAAGGAAAGAATAAAGATGATGCATGAAAAAAATGTTCTTGAGCGAAATATTAAACCTAGACATGTGGTATTGATATACAATTCGAGATTGAAGTTGTTTCTGGGCAAGTTGAAGTCAAGATGGTCAGGACCATTCTGTGTGGTAGAGATGCATCCCGCCGGAGGCGTAGAAATTGCATCATAAGATGTCTCATAAGTTTAGAGTCAATGGACAAAGGTTGAAACACTACTTTGCATGGATGAGGAAAACGTTGTATCGGTGATTCATTTGAAGGAGCCTAAAATGTTGAGTGAGCCTTAAATTTGATTACTTGCGTCGTGCTACGACATTAAATCTGGTACTTCGTGGGAGGCAACCCATTGTAATGTTGTGTTCGTCATGCCGTGAAGTTAACTAAGGCGCTCATTAGGAGGCAACCCAATTCGTAGTTTATTTTAGCTTAACTAGAATTTTCTTTTTGTGTTTAGGCACTAACAAGTTTTTAGTTATGTCTTGGTATGTGAACAGGTACTGGAGCACGTTGGGAGGTCATAGTGCTTGGATTCGTTCACAAAATGGAATAAAACAATCACATTAGTACACTCCAGACCGTGCTGCCTACCTTGTGTCACACAGCATACAACACAATGGACCTGGCAGCAGACCTCGCTTCGCCCAGTTCCTAGCGTACTAGGTCATGCTATTTCTCTCGCATTGCCAGGTTCTCTCCTTGCTGCAGAGCTCGCGTCGCTTGGGCTGTAGCGAGATCCACCTCGTGGCAGACCTCTTAGCGCCAGGTAAGCTCAATTTTTTTTTTTTACTTTTCTATTCTTCTTACTTCTTTCTACTAAAACACCACACACATACACACATTTAATTAAAACACCACACTCCGAAGCCCTCACACAAAACACCCTACTTCCTAAGCCCTTTCAATAAACACCCTACTGCTCGCCCAACACCCTATTGCCTAAGCCCTCTCACAAAACACCATCCTCCTCACACACAAACTCCGTTAAAGCCATTCATTTATCCATTCATTCACTCACAGGAAAATCTATTGAAGAGAAATCCCCCCCTCCTAAGCATCTAAGGTATAGTTTCTAACTCTTTTATTTTCCAAATTTTGAATTGAGTAAAGTAATAAAATCGGATAACTTTTGGGTATGTTCTTAATAGTAACAATGTGCTTGGTTGTCCTAACCCCATAAACCCCATAGGAATGGTATTGTTGTTGTGTACAAAAGTGGTAGCACGAAATTCCCAAGCCTATTTGGGAGGGTGAGGCAATCCCTCGTTCCTACAAGCACTTCTGTGGCACTAGTGCACGCTAAGGGTTTGTCAGAATGCCTCAAAGGCGTTCTTTGACCCCATTGGAGCCCAAGTCACTGGGATTGTAATAATAGTGCTACGTCGCCTTGCACCACTTGAAATTTTAAGTGTGGGGTGGCTCACCGGTAGCTATATGCTTCGCAATTGTAGTTGACATCATTGTGACATTGCTTGATTCTTATGCTAAGATAAAGAGGTGAAGTGTGAGTAGCCTCAAAATTTTGAACATCATGTGATGAAATCTTAAGTGTGGGGTCGCAAGACCATGTTTTGAAGTGATTCAATGCTTCTAAGACTGACTAGTGTCTACTTGTGTAGGTACAGATATGCCTCCTAAGAAGGACAACGGTAAAGGCAAGGGCAAAGCCACTGCTCCCACCAAATCCAAGGCTTCCTCCGCACCTCCACTGAAAAAGAGGAAATGAGGGGAGGCCACTTCAAGTCAAGTTGAGGGGTCGCAAGTAGTTGCAGCTATAGTAGCTTTATGCCCTCAGCTTGCGGGACAACGATAATTTAGACTTAAGAGTATACCCCCATCTTCCAAGGACTGGTACAAGCTTTGTCGGTCGAGACATATACACTCTGAGTCGGCTGTTTATGAGCACCGTCTAAAAAATAAGTATCAATCAATTTGGAAGGCTATTCATGATCTTGGATTGAGTTACGTGTTTGGAAACACTGGGGATATCAATCTAAACCTTGTTCGTGAGTTTTATGCTGATTATGATTCGAATAATCCTAAGCAGATACAGCCTATTCCGGGGAGGTTGGTTGATTTTTCTAAATCAGCTATATGCAATTACTTGGGAGCTCCGGATGTTCCCCTGGAGCCCCTGGATAACTTCATTGCCCCTCCAACATATCCGACACTGAGACACACTCTCTATGGTGTCAATTCTGTGGTTGCATGGGTCCATGACAAGAAGACCCAACGTCATAGAAACTTTTCAAAGAGAAAAATGAAGCCGGAAGCTCAGTGTGGTTGAAATTGCTCAACACGCGGCTACTACCATGTAACCATGAGACTTTGATTAGCCGTGAAAGGGTCTGCCTGCTGTACTTCCTAATGACTGGCCAGAAGGTGAATATGGACCAGTTGATACGCTACCAGATGGCTCAAGTGAAAACAAGCAAGAGAATTGATAGATTGTCTTTTGGTAACATATTGACTCAGTATCTGAGAAAAGAAGATGTGGAGGAGGAGCGAGATTTTGATGTAATCATTCCACCACCCCTCCGAGTGACAGACAACACCAGCATCCAAGTGAAGGAGGAGAGTGCTATGTCCTCACTGACAGGTGCTAAGCGCAATACTCGAGATGATAGCTTTATGGCCCATTTATATGGGATGATGGGTTTGCATCTTAGGATTGGATGGAGGCCAGCCACTACGGAGGAGAGGGCCGACTTCGATGAGCGTTTTCCGCTCAATGCTCAGGCCAACCATCTGGTTGGGCTTGGTGACCAGAGACTCCCAGAGGATGAGGATGTCAACACACTGGAGTGTTCCGAGGCCGAGCCAGAGAAGTAAGGAAGAGGATGATGATGATGATGAGTGAACGGAGGATGAAGAGTGGACAGCTGCAGATGGGGCCTTCGACGACGAGGGCGATGAGGATGATTGATCAAGGAGTTTTCTTACCTCGTTACTTGTTTTTATTGATTGATATATGCACTGAGGACATTGCATGAATTAAGTGTGGGGGTGGGGGATTCTCTATTCTCTGTGACTTGTAAATATTAGATAAACTAATAAATTTCTTGTTTTATTTTTTTTTATCTTTTTTTTTTTCTATTTTAGCATAGCATATAAAAAATTAAAGAATTAGTATAGTATTCTAGCTTTATTCTTTAGTTTTTAGGATTGCTTTAGTGGGTAATCTTTTTAAAAATATATATATATATACAGACAAAAAACGAAAAAAAAAATATTGGACTTTTCCCGCAATTAATCTCCTAGACAGTTTTCTTAAGGGACTTAAGTCTAACGAAAAAAACAAAAAAATTGAAAAACAGAAAAAACCAAAAATATGTCCTTTTATTATTTTAGGTGGTAATATTCCCTCGTGGTTTTTCTTTATGCCTCGGTTCTTTCTACAGGATTAGTTGAACCGAGTAGTAGTTTTTTTTATCTTTAGAGTAGAGTAGGATTTAGGGAATAAAAGGATGGGGAATATGTGATATGCTAGGCGCCTTTGACTAGTTTGATAGTAGCATATTTAGGCTTTAGCATGTATAATACCATCCCTGTGGTTTGAAAATGCTTATGATGCCTTGTTGAGTAGATAACATGTTTATTGATGCCTGGATCTCGTGTTCTTGGCTTGTGTCACTTTGTGCTTAATGCTTAATATTTTGTGGCTCCGTGAATACTTGTAATTGTATGAGAATCGGAATGGAACCGTCCTTAGTGAGTCATGTGCCATGAGTGGTGAGAAATTGTAAAGTCCGTGTCATTGCATTAGAGTCTAGAACTTGCTCAGCATATGAGTTGAAGCGAAATTTTAGGTTTTGCTCGGTTTGAAAAATGATTTTAGATTTTCTTTGATTTGTTTGAGATTAATGCTTACCACAAGTAAAAATATATCCCTAGTCAACCCTTTTAAGCCTATAAACTTTTATTTGATAGCCACATTACAAGCCTATACCCTTTTGTTCTTAATTATCATTATTTTGATCCTTTTACCTCTTAAAGAACTTTAATTGTAAAATGAGCGCTAAAGAAAGTAAGGAGGGAACTTGGATGGCTTTTGAATGGAACCAATGAAAGAAAGAAAGGTGCACATGTATTGTAAGAAACACACCACTAGCAAGAATTGTAGAAAAGAAGAAAAAAAGTATTGTTGAAAAAAAAAAATATATAGCAAAAGAAAACAAGAATATCTTTTCCTTGCTAGTGGGTATCAATTAAAGTAGTGCTTAAAGAAAGAGGAAATATTTATGGGGGTGATATTGTTTGTGAAAGTGAAGTTGTGTTGAAGAAAAATGCGTGTAAAGTTAATTTTGTGATGTGTTAAAGTGCTTAGGAGGGTTAGTCACTATTCCTAAATTTATCCTACCCATCCTTTAGCCCACATTACAACCATAGAAAGTCCTAATTGATTTTAGATAGAGCAAGCCACCATTAGTAGAGGCTTACACAATGGGCAAGCCTATGGTACTTTGTGCATGCATGTGACTTCTTTGTGATAGTGAGGAATTTTGTTGATTTATCTGAGTCCTTAAAATATATTTGAACATTTGATTCGATTATTAGATTTGACTTATTCTTTTGTCCTTATTGTTAGGGCACATGATTTCGCGAGGGAAATGTGACATTATTACATTTCTCTATGATGTAAAGTGTTCAAGCCATGAATGCATTGTGATACTGAGTCGGTTTGTGAGGATAGGATTAAACATGTTGCCTTGTGTTGAATAAATTTTTGAAGTATGGAATAAAGTAAAGAGAAGTGTGTGTTGAAGGTATATGCTAAATTTTTTGTTGCAATCAACCATAGTCATAGGTATGGTGTGCTTCAAATGTGCTAAAAGGAAAAAACAAATGCTCTAGGTTAATATGAATTGATGGTTGACTCGAGGACGAGCAACATTTAAGTGCGGGGTGGTGATGTTAGCCAAAATGCTATACTTATAGCACATTACTCGCCCTATATTTTGTTGGTTTAGTGATTATTTGTGCGACATTTGAGCTAAGTTGTGTTTTTTTATGTGTAACAGCATCAAAAGAAAGATTCGAATGAAAGTTTCACAAAAAGAGGATAAAATGCAAGAAAGAGCACAAAAGTATCAAGTACCCAAACCGTACTACAAACCAAGTAAAGCCAGCTCTATAGCATGCCTTCCCGTGCTACAGACCAAGCGGAGCTAGCTCTGTAGCCAGGCTGACCGCGCTATACGCCTCGCTTCACGAGGTCTATAGCCCGATAATTAAATTTCACGGATTAAAATACTCCAACCTAAATTTGGATTGAGGGATTTCGGCCCCAACATATAAATACTCCCTAAACAAGTTGAGAAAGGGTTGGACACTATTTTGGAGAAAAAAAAGGCTACAAAGCACGGTGGAGCAAGAATCAAACAAGTTTTCCCTCTGTTTACCTCTGTAATTTGTAGTTTAATATCTTTGAACATCATGATGATTGTTGATACATTTATGAGTAGCTAAACTTTCTAATCTAGGGTTTGGAGGAACCTATTGGAGGATAATTTTCTACTACGTTTAATATAGATTTGCCTTTGATTTTTTTCTACTTGTTCAACTATGTTTACAATGTGGTTGATTGAAGAGCTCTCAATTGACTGTGCCTTTTTAGTGTGTATGGCTTGGAAAAGGGTACATATTTAGGTAGTTATTGAACAACCTCACTCCTAACATAAGTGAGGAATCAATACAGATGGTTTAAAGATGGGATTCGGAATAACGAAACATTGATGAGATCTTAGCGAGTGGTGAATTAGAGCCAACTAGTGTAGTTCGAAAGAATACGCCTAGTATATTGTGGTAGTTACTCGGAAGAGAATTACGACACCCAAAGTACTCAGGATCGGTAGAGAATTCTTAGGCGAATTTATAGGAAACGTAGCAAGGAGGATCCCGACAATATGGAAAATTATAACCCTAAACTTTTCCAAATCTTGTCCATAACATTTTCTCTATTAGTTATAAATTACTGCAATTTAATTACTTTGCTCTTAGTTAGTAAACATTCAAATCGTTATTTAATATTTCTGAAGGTTGATTACTTGAATTAGTGCAAAACTAGATGGTGTAATTAGTAGGTTAATTCCTTGTGAGATTCGACTCCGGACTTGTAAACTGGATTATATTTGCAACGACCACTAGACCTCTTAAGAGGCATAGTTGGGCGTGATCATTGTATATCAGGTGTATATTTGTGAGTTTTACGCATGTATATTTCGAGTTAAGCTAATTAATCTTGGTTTGTTGTGTCAACTGATGCATGATTAGATTATCCTGTGTCAGATTGAGCCATTAACAGAAGAACAAGTTGTGGGGATTTGTGGGTTACAACAATCAACATAAGAAGCTGAGGATGCCCTTTCACAAGGGCTGGAAGCTCTTAATCAGTCTCTTTCAGACACAATTGTCTCTGATGCATTGGCTGATTTCTCTCAGAACATGGCTAACTACATGGGCCAAATGGCCCTTGCCATCAACAAACTTTCCACTCTTGAAGGTTTTGTAAGACAGGTATGTCACAACTTCCATTTAATAAATTTAATTTCTAAATATTAGTAGTGTAAAAGGCTCTTTACACTATCAAGTTACCTAAAATAATTACAGATAACTGTCAATGATTAATGAAACTAGTCACCTAAAAAATAAGATAGACAATCTTCTGTAACAGATTTAATTAAATTATATTACATAGATAATCTTTATATTGTCAGTGTTAATATGTTAAAACCTCTAATTATATACTCACAAAAGAGTGTTTTATTCAAGGTTATATTTTATTTCTTGCGAATAAGAAGAATCTAACACTAAAATAAATCTCTTTGTATTATGTGTACGCACACAATTGAGATAAGATTTTAGATAAAGAGCCTCTTTAGTCAATGCATTTTTTTTCGTAAAAATAGTATTCTAATAAAATTTTGAGGCGTTTAACCAAGGTCGTGCTTTTGAGAATCACCAGAAACTAGTAGAAGTAGATGTTATTTTATTAAGACAAAATTATCCGTATCATAAATATATTGTAACGATCCGACCGGTCGTTTTAAGCTCTACCGCGTCGTTTTGCAGTTTGAGGCCTTGAGTAGCTTCACTTCAAGTATTATGACTTGTACGTGTGGTCGGAATTTAATTTCGAGAAGTTCGGAGTTGATTTGTAAAGAAAATTCTAAATTCGGAAGCTTTAAGTTGGAAGAGTTGACCAAAAGTTTGACTTTTGAGTAAACGACCTCGGAATCGGTATTTCAAGGTTCCAATAGGTCTGTATGATGATTTTGGACTTGGGCATATGTTCGGGTCGAGTAGCGGGTGGTCCGGGAGTATTTCAGTGCTTTATTATGGAAGTTTGGCATTGAAGGTTTAAGAATTTCCTAAGTTCGGTTTGCAATGGATTTAGATGTTATCGGTGTCCGTTTGGGATTCCGAGCCTGGGAATAGTTCCTTATGGTGATTTTGGTCTAAGAGCATGTCCGGATGTTAATTTGGAGGTCCGTATATTATTCGTCAATTGGCAAAAGTTAGAAATTAGATGATTTTTGGGAAGTTTGACCGGAGTGAACTTTTTTATATCGGGGTTGGATTCCGGTTCCGGAAATTGGAGTTGGTCCGTAATGTCAACTAGGACTTGTGTGAAAAATTTGAGATTAATCGGACTTGATATGATAGGTTTCGTCGTCAGATGTAGAAGTATGAAGTTTTAAAGTTCATTGAGATTGAATTGAGGTGCGACTCGTGGTTTTAGCGTTGTTTGATGTGATTTAAAGGCTCGACTAAGTTTGTATGATATTTTAGGACTGGTTGGTATATTTGGTCGAGGTCCCGGGGGCCTCGGGTGGTTTTCGGATGGTTAACAGATCAATTTGGACTTGCCGTAAATGGCTGAAGTGCACCAGCTCTGGTGTAATCGCACCTGCGCAACAATTACCGCAGGTGCGAGCTCGCAGAAGCGATCATTTGGGCGCAAAAGCAGACCTGGAGAAGGTGGCCTGTGGTCGCAGGTGCGATGCAAAGACCACAGAAGCAGATCCGCTTCTGCGGAGGAAGAAGCTCAGAAGCGGAATGAGGCCTGGGGTGAAAGCGTGCAGAAGCAGAGAAAGGTCCACAAAAGCGGACACGAAGAAGCAGAAATCTCCAACGCAGAAGCGGCTAGCTTCGCAGATGCGCAAGGGAGACTCGCACCTGTGAAGGCGCAGAAGCATATTTATTTCCGCAGGTGCGAGAGTGCCACTGGGAAGGGGGCTTTGCAGAAGCAATTAATGTGTCGTAGAAGAGACGCCGCACATGTGCACAATTGGCCGCAGAAGCAAAACTGGGCAGATTTTAAGGGGTCAAACTTGATTATTTTTTCCTATTTTGTTTTGAATTTTTGGAGCTCGGTTCTTAGGCGATTTTGAGGAGTTTTCATCATGTAACATAAGGTAAGTAATTTTTCACTTATTGTGAGCTAAATGTAAGGTTTATATGTGGATTTAAAGAATAAAATTTTGTGAAAATTATAGGATTTTAGTAAGAAAACCTAAAATTGATATTTTTGGATTTTTACCACGAAATTCGACATGAAATTTGGAATAAATCATATATTTGAGTTCATGGTGTTATGGGTAAAGTTTATCTTCAAAAAATTTTGGAATCCAGGCTCGTAGGCCCGAGGGTTGATTTTATAGACTTTTCGAGCGGAGTTTAGAATTAATATAAATTGATCACTTATGGGTATTAGAATATATTTTGATTGGTTCGCACGTTTTTTTGAATAGTTTCAGATCGGCGGGCATCAGTTTGAGGTTTTAGAAAGGCTTTGGAGCCGGTTATGGAACTTCGAAGCAAGGTAAGTCTCCTGTCTAACTCTGTGAGGGAGAAACTACCCCTAGGTGATCTATTTGTTATGTGTTACTTGTTTTGGGGGCTACGGACGTACCTGGAGACGAGAGTCCGTACATAGCTAGATTCATGTTATGTCCAGGTAGACTTAGGTTCCCGCCATACAATAACTATTCTATTTGAGTTATCTCTTGCCTATTAAATTCCTTCATGTTACGTTGCAACTTGACACTAGACTTGTGTTGAGTGATAAGCTTGCTATTATAGAGATTTGATAGACTTCATGATAAGCCGCGGATTTAAATGCGCTCTCCTTACGAAATTCACTTGCGTTATGCGTTCTCATCGAAATGTTCCCTTAAAAATCTATAACTCACACGACTATTGGTGAGTTGGGTCAAGCACCCGTCGATCTTCTTATTTTAATGGGATCGGGCCGTTCGCCTCAGCAGGATAGATACATCTATGGTTCGTGGCGTTCGACCCTCGGTAGTGCGCACACTATGATGGATCGGTTCGTACGCCTCGGCAGGATTAATGTACAACACTCTCATGGGAGCGGGCCGTTCGCCTCGGCAATAAAATAGATATATCTATGGTTTGGTAATGTTATGATGGATGGGGTCGTATGCCTTGGAATTTATATAAAATACTCTTTTGAAATCATGCGTAATAATTGGCGAGAACCCAGCATATCAGTGAGCTTGTTCCTAATTGAACTGTGAAGACCTATCTGGTAAGGTCCATTATATACTCTGATTGAGGAGGTAGCTACTAGCTGAGAGTTTGAGTCATTGCTGAGAGGAGGACTGTGCCATGTATTTACATTCGTTATTTCGTTTATCTTCTCTGACTCCCCATTTACTTCTACTGTATCTATCATATTGGACCACTGATAAGTATTGATGTCGACCTCTCGTCATTATCTCTATGGGGTTAGGCTAGATATTTACTGGGGTACGTGTTGATTACGTACTCATACTACACTTGCTGCACTTTTTGTGCAGGTACTTATATGTCTGGCGGTCTTTTGGGCGCAGAGGCGCTGCCATTGCGGGGCTTTACCATGAGCTGCATTTCACACTCTGATCCGCAGCCTAGAGTCTCCATCAAAATTATTTATATATCCTATCTAATTTATATTCCAGACAGATGTTGTATTTTATTTTATTTCCTAGTTGATGCTCATGCACTTGGGACACCGGGTTTTGGGGGTTTCTTTTAGGTTATTCATTATTATGGATCATGTTAATATTTTTATTTACTCTATAAATTCTCTTTTATTTTGTTCAATTAAGGAAAATAATAATGATTTGAGAATATTGAAACGAGTAATTAAACTGGTAAATCACCGTTGGCTTGCCTGACGACGGCGTTGGGCGCCATCATGACCTATAAAGAATTTTGGGTCGTAACAGCTTGGTATCAGAGCGTTAGGTTCACTTAGGTCTCATGAGTCATGAGCAAGTCTAGTAGAGTCTTGCGGATCGGTATGGAGACGTCTGTACTTATCTTCGAGAGGCTACAGGGCTGTTAGGAGCACTTCCCTTCTTGATTTCCTCATCGTGCGATTTGATTCCAATGAGGCTTGTGTCTTTATTTCTTTCCTACTCAATCTTATGCGTCGCGAAGTGCTTGTTGTCAATTGGCCGTCCAGGAGTTTGTATTGGTGCTGCCGACGTGGTGCAGGATTTTTTCCCTACGTGTTCAGGCAGGCTATTATCGTTGCCTTACGAAAGGATGTTCTTTTGTTCCAGCTCAGTATCCGTATTTTCAATGGTTTTAAGACTGTACACGGATTGCTATGATATTTATGCCTTGTTATCGCATAATGTTGGTGTGATGGTAAGGTGCTCGGTTATGTGTCGAGGCAGTGAATGACTCGAATGGAGGATTTCTCAGTGCATGATTTAGAGGTTCAACATTTAATTCCAGCGGAAGAACGGCAATCGGACTATGGATGTCCAGGTTTGGTTGATGAAGTAACGAGGCTTGGTATTTTCGAGCGTGGTGGAAATTCTCATTTGTGATGTGGTGTCATCGTCCTTGTTCGAACGCATTAAGGTTCGCCGGTGTTATGTTCTTATTTGATTTTAGCCTTTTGGGTCAGGGTCTTGTGGAATGGTGCTTAAGATGCGGTTGTCAAAAATAGCGGTGTGCAACGGTTCAGAATTGAATTGGTATTTCTAATGTTGATGGCTCGAGGAAAATGATCTTCTAAGAGGCTCAGAGCCGGTAATAATTTATTGGTTCAGGTGCTACAGAGATGGATTTTGATTTGTTGCAACATTTAGGCAGCAAAGTATGAGGGGAGACATGGGGGGAAGCATTTCGCAGTGGTTGAAGTACTAGCAAGTCAAGTATGAGAAGCAGAGGTTGAGAAGTTTCTTAAAGGAGATAGTTTAACCGAAGTAACAGCGGCAGAGTAGCATATGGATTCTGTGGTAGGGATCCACTTGTTTGAAGAAAGTTTAGATCATGGTGGAAAAGCGACTAGGTCTACGAAATTGTATCTGGGATGGTGGTTACTGTACTGAGGAACATTGAATACAGCAGAAAGAAGTTTGCTTGAAATAAAGCGGAATGCAATGTGACTTTGAGTTTGGAATGTACTGTCGGACTTTAAATTGATGTCATGGGAAATGAACGGACTTGTACAGCTAGTGGATGAGCACGGGCTCAGGAGGGCCTACTGATTTCGTAGTAGTTGTACCCAGTGCAGCGCTGTTGGAAGGTGTCGACATGGAATTTTGCGGGGGGTTATCTCCTGTGAGCAGAGTAGCGGTTGTGCAATTATGATGAAGTTTCTACAAAGAGTTCTATTTACTACCCAGCGGAAGGTCGAAAAGGAGATCATGACTGATAATTCGGAATGTTCATGAAAAGTTTAATAAGAAACTACAAGAAATTTGGCGGGATAATTGTGCGAGATCATGGTAATTGGGAAGGAGGAATCTTGGTGCGTTCCAGGGTTATGATATTGTAGCTTCAAGCTAAGTGGGGAAGCCCCATCATCTATGATTAGATCACGTGGTTGTTTGCTTGTGCAGTTTTGGGCTATCGGTGTATTGGTGGGCTATTATAACTGAGAAAAGAAAACATCAGTAGTAATTCGAGCAAAGGATTTGAGGAATGTGTGCTATATTTGGCCTTATCGATTCATGTTCAGGTTTTTGAGAAGACTCGGAGCTTATGCTTTTGTGTATGTGATGTACAAGGAAAAGAGTTCAGTCGGTTGCTTCTTCGAGATGGTGTTCATGTACTAGTAGAGCGTTGGAGTTTGGTCATATTCGGGGACCGGGTCAGAGTGGGTGACTCTCGACAACGGTCCTAGTGGGTTCAAAATTAAAGTGTAGTATTAAAGTAAAGGAAGAAATAGCTTCGGATGCGCGGAAGGTCTTGTAGAATGGGTGCACCAGTTGGAGATGCTATTGTGCGCATAAGGAGAGTATGAGATGGTTCATGAGTATTGAGACGGTGTGGTCTCGTGATGCTGGTTACTCGGCATCAATGCGGATTGGGTTCGTTACGTTTTAAATGGAGCTCAAAGTGTAGCTAGATTCATGTTATGTCCGGGTACACTTAGGTTCCCGACATGCTATAACTGTACTATTTGAGTTGTCTCTTGCCTATTAAATTCCTTCATGTTACATTACAACTTGAGACTAGACTTGTGTAGAGTGATAAGCTTGCTATTGTAGAGATTTGACGGGCTTCATAATAAGCTACAGATTTCATTGTACTCTCCTTACGAAATTCGCTTGCGTTATGCATTCTCATCGAAATGTTCCCTTAAAAATCTATAACTCACATGACTATTGGTGAGGGGGGGGGGGCGCAAGACCCGTCAAGCTTTTTATTCTAATGGGATCGGGCTGTTTGCCTCGACAGGATAGATACATCTACTGTTCGTGCCATTCGACCCTCGGCAGTGCGCACACTATGATGGATCGGGCGGTACGCCTTGGCAGGATTTATGTACCACACTCTCATGGAAGCGAGCCGTCCGTATCGGCAATAAAATAGATGTATTTATGGTTTGGTAATGTTATGATGGATGGGGCCGTACACCTCGGATTTTCTATAAAATACTCTTATGAAATCGTGCGTAATAATTGGTAAGAATCCAACATATATGTAAGCTTGTTCCTGATTGAACTGTGGCGACCAATCTGGTAAGGTCCATTATATATATATATATATATATATATATATATATATATATATATATATATATA
>MCJB01045248.1:107157-119213 GCA_002018475.1 Nicotiana obtusifolia | reverse complement strand
TATATATATACTACGATTGAGGAGGTAGCTACTAGCTGAGAGTTTGAGTCATTGCTGAGAGGAGGACTGTACCATGTATTTACATTCGTTATTTCGTTTATCAACTCTGACGCCCCTTTTACTTCTACTGTATCTATCATATTGGACCACTAGTAAGTGCTGATGTCGACCTCTCGTCACTACTTCTCTGGGGTTAGGCTAGATACTTACTGGGTACACGTTGATTTACGTACTCATACTACACTTGTTGCACTTTTCGGGCAGGTACTTATATGTCTGGTGGTCTTTTGCGCGTAGAGGCGCGGCCATTGCGAGGTCTTTACCGTGAGCTACATTTCACGCTCTGATCCGCAGCCTGCATCAAAGTTATTTATATATCCTGTCTTATTTGTATTTTAGACAGATGTTGTATTTTATCTTATTTCCTAGTTGATACTCATGCACTTGTGACACTGGGCTTTGGGGGTTTCCTTCAGGTTATTCGTTATTTGGGATCATGTAAATATTTTTATTTACTCTATAAATTCTCTTTAGTACTGTTCAATTAAGGAAAATGATGATTTGAGAATATTGAAACGAATAATTAAATTGGTAAATCACCGTTGGCTTGCCTGGTGGTGGCGTTGAGCGCCATCATGACCTATAGATGATTTTGTGTTGACATTTATATTTCTAAAATTATCCCTCATTAATTTGACCTTTTACTTTTCCTTTTTGTTTCTATGTACCATCCTTTTCTTTTCTTTTTTATTTTACCATATTTTTATTTTTCTTCTCCTATCCCTCTTTGAAATAGTCTTTTTTCTATAAATAGATTTATTTTCTTTTTTTTCTTCCGTCGTTTCTTATTTTCTTTGTATCATGTTCCTCTTTTAATAGAGATACTTTTCATTAAATAATAATAATTTATATTTCGTATTTATTTAAATAAAATCAAAAAATATAATTAAGTTTTATTTGTAGCAAAAATATATAAATTTATATTTTCTCTTTTAAATAATACTAATTGTAAACTAAAACCTTCATTATATTCTTTTTTATAATTTAAAACTTAAAGCACTTTTGAAAAGATTGACCAAATACAAATAATATTGGCCAAACATAAACTGCTATTCTCTAAAACTACTTTTTTAAAAAGATTTTGAGCGAAAGCACTTATCAAAATAAACAGATTTTGACAGTTCTAAAATTTACTTATTTTAAAAAATATTTTTGGAGAAAAGCAATTTATGTTTGGTTAATCAATTTGAAAAGCCCTTTGAGCAGCAATTTGTGTTTGCCAATCTTTTCAAAAAATATTTTTAAGTGTCAAATTACAAATAAGGATACAAAATATTTTGTTTAATAATTAATATTGTTTAATTAGATAAATTTTCAAATACTTATTATGCAATAATAACTAAATTTTTTATTTTTATTTTAAGTAAAATATAAAAGTAAATTTGAAATGTATTCTATTCTTTCAATGATTTAAATATATCAAAACGTTATTCAATAAATATAAAAGTATTCCCCAAAGTCTCTATATATTAGAATCTATCTTAAAAAAATACCTATATATTAGGAGAATTACGTTTAGAATAGCTAAATATTAAGTTAAATTGAGTAGGATTATTTTGCTATATTTAAAAGCACTTTTTTTCTTTTAAAAGCTTGACAAAATATTTCAACTTTAAATAAGATTTTTTTTTAAAGAAAAATGAAAAATACTTTGAACCTTGAAAAACTTGACCAAACAAGCTACTAAGTGATTAAGTAATGTTAATAGATTGGTAGGGCCCAGAAGAAGAAAAAGAGTATCTTACTCCTACTTTAGTTGGGAAACCTACTCCATCTATGACCAATTCTCTCTTCCAGCTCATTAATTCTATACATATATACACCGTTTAGTGCATTAACCAAGTAGTAGCTTAAAACCCTAATGTCGTAGATTATGCTTTTTAAGTTATATATATATTGAAAATGTAAATATTTTCCATGTTATAAGTAAATTTTAATATTTATCCGTCCATTTTAGTTGTCATATTTTTTTACACGGTCGTTAAGTAATTATTAACATGAAGGGCTATTTGACTACAATACCCTTTTTTGTTTTTTTATGCAATATTTATCACTTTCAAAAACAATTAATACTAAAGAATAGGAAAAAGACAATTAATTGTATCTTAATTTTTTAAAATGACAAGTATTTTAGACCATTATTTTTAATAACTATGACAACTAAACTGAATCAGAAGGAGATGTGATATCATGTTAGTTATCCCCTCTATTTCAATTTTATGTGGTTTGACTCAGAGTACGAGGGTCAAAGTTTTTAATTTTGACAATAAATGTAGATATAAATTTTTTAAGTATTTTAAAACAAAATATACAAACTTAAAAATTACATACAAAGTACTATAAATCATATTAATTTATATTTAAATACTTATAAAATATTTAATAAATCCACGGTCAAAAATAAACTTCGTATACTCCCTAAATAGTAATGTAGACACATAAATGGAAATGGAGGGAGTATTATTTTTATTAGATTATCAGGTACTAGTATTTATCAAAAAAGAATTTTTTTTTTAATTATTTAATAAATAGTCTGATTGTGTAAATGATATTTTTAAAATGTTATTTTTGTATGAATTTCGGCAACAAGCAACGCGAGCACAATCTTGTAAACGCACACTTCCAAATAGGGGAGCCACTCAGAAATATAAGGTTCGGCCCATATTATGTATTTAAGGGGTGAAATTCAAATATAGTCATATTTACAAGTGATAATTGAAAAATATTTATAGTTTCAAAAGTAATCGAAATTTAGCCACTTTTCATGTAAAGATAAATTTGAACGAAATCACTATTCAAAATCCGGAAAATATTCCAGCATAATATACTGGAGTTCGACTTTTACATGTGAACTTCCAGCATATTATGCTGGACTAGTATATTATGCTAGAACTCTAGTATATTATGATGGAGTTCCAGTAAATATACTGGAGTTCTAGCATAATATACTGGTCCAGCATAATATGCTGAAAGTTCATACACAAATGCTCCAATCTCCAGTATATTATGCTGGAGCTTTTCGTGTTGCAGCAAAATAGTGATTAATTTTCAATAACTTTATAAACGCTGACTATTTTTTAATTACCAATCCAAAAACTAACTAGCCTGTGCTATTTTTACTATTTTTACGTATATAAGTGATAGTCATAATCCTTTTGACTTAAACACATTTGAAAGAGCATGCGGCCACGTACCATAACTCTATCTATTTAATTAGAAAAAGTGGCAGAGAAAAGGGAATCGAATTTCTCCCATAATTACATCAGGGTCATGGAATTAACTTGGCTCTCTTCAAGTCATTAGTAGTTTGCTCATGAATGTTGAAAGTAGTTATTATGAACATGTTCTAGCTATAACATTGAAATTTCATATTTCCCAGCTCATAGCAGTTGCCTTTTCCTTTTCCAATATATAGCCAGAAGCGTATTCTAGATTTTAAGAGTATGGGTGCACTATTATCTTTAAGATAAATATTTGGTTCGATAAAATAAATTTTATGGTGATAACAAGTTGACGAGCAAGCTATCCTAATATTATATTCACAAAAAATATCATTCACTTTATAATTGTCCTCGACGAGTTTTCATACTTTAAAAACAGTTGATAATAGCATCATTACTTACTGTTAAATATTTTATGCTCTATATAGCAAAGTAAACAATCATTTAGAAATCATCATCCATCCTATTATGTAGATCATTTTTGATGTACTTCATTGATGAGAATGCTCTTTCCATATTTGCGGTAGCAACAAGTATAAGCAAAGTCAACTTCACAAGCAAATAAATAAGTGGCCAAGTAAGATCCAATTTTATCTCTATCATCACTCTAAGCAAAATCCTTAATCCCCTTCGAGTTAAGAAATCTGCCATCACACTTTGAGCATAGACAATGAAACTATCAAGTTGGAAATCGAGTTCTCGAAGCTTGTTATCACTAAATTCACTTGGATAATACTCTGCCAACTTCATTATCCTGTCCTTATCAAAATTAGCAAATGAATCAATCGGACTCAAGCTGGTCATACCAAGTAGTAAGTCAGTAGTCACAACGCGAAAGCGATCATTAAGCTCTTGAATTATTGTCCCACTAAATTCCTTCGCATAAATTCTTTTTCCCATGGATTTCAATCTTTGACTCGTATTAAAATGGGTGTTCGGGTTTTCTGAAATTCATCGGGTTTTGAGGTGGGGGCTCGGGGTTGACTTTTTAGTTCTTGTTAAGGATTGAAGCTTTATTATCCGGAATTGTTTCCTATGAGTTTTATTTACGATTTGATATTATTTTGGCTAGATTTGAGCCGTCCAGAGGTTGTTTCACTCGAGACGGTCATTTTAGAGTAATTGTCTAGCTTTCTTGAGGTAAGTATCTTGCCTAACTTTGTGTGGGGAAATTACCCCTTAGGATTTGAGTCTTTGGTGATAATTTTGTCATGTGAAGGCCGTGTACGCAAGGTGATGAGTACGTGCTCGGGCTTATTTGTGGAAATTTGACCGTTTAGGGCTCTTAGGTTCCTACGTCTATTAAATATGAAGTTTTTTTGTCAAGTTAAATTTCCCATTTAATAAATTCACCTTTAGGTGTCTTATTTAGAATTAATTGCTTCATGTTTTACCCTTATTACCGATTAAACTCTTATGTGCCTTAACTGAAGTTGTTGCCTCTTTTATTGCCATGCTATCCTTTCCATAATTGTTTATCCTTGATTGAAGTTATTATTATCTTTTCCGTAATTGCATATCATTAATTGAAGTTATTATTATCTTTTCCATAATTTGCTTATCCTTAATTGAATTTGTTGTATCTCTTTCATAATTGCTCAACCCAAAATGAAGTTTTGCTATCCCTTATCATTGTTGACTTATCCTTATTTGGAATCATTGATTCATGTTATTCCTCTTATCGTTGAATTGTACTTTTGTGGAACTATTTCTACATATTATCTCTTCCTTGTTGAGTTATTCTTGTTTAGACCATTATTCCCTATTGTGTCTTTCTTTGTGAGCTTGTTCTTCGGTCTCTTTGTGTTTTGAAGTTCCTGAGTTGATTTACTTTTCGTATTCTCGTATTATTGTCATTGTTGTTGTTGTATTCAGTGTTGTTGAGCCGAGGGCTATGCGTGGTTATGGTATTGAAACTGTTTTGAGGAAATATTGTGGCATTTGGGCACATATTGTGAAAGTCATTTATTTGAGTCGTTATATTTTGGCATACATGTTATTGTTGAGATAATTGTTATTGCGTTTGCATGAATTTTCTGTCGTGCCATTATTATTGTGTTTGTACGAGGTTCCTACCGTGCCGTTGTTATTGTGTTTGCACGAGGTTGCTGCCGTGCTGTTGTTATTATGTTGTACGAGATTTATGTCGTGCTATTGACACGCATACGATGGTATAAGTTATGGATGTTGAAAAGCATACGGTGAGATAAGGTGGGCTTGAAACGCGTAGCTAGTAGGGGAACTACTAGAAGCCATGCAGTGTGATAAGATGGGCTAAAACACGGGATGCTATTTCGAAAAAAATAATTTTCAAAAACTAAATATAAAGGCTCCCACAGTGATATAAGAAAAGTTTGTGATTCATTTTATGATTTGAGACTACGAGGCGGTAGGGCTATTGTTGTCATTTTTCCAGTCTTTTGTACTTGTCTTTGATTGTTGTCTCCTTTGCATACTATTAATTGTCTCCCTCCGTGTTGCACTATTTGGTTAGTTTTATGTAGCTAATGTTGTTGTGCTAGTCATTGCTTCAAAATTCATTGCTACCTTTATTACACTTTACATTTCGTGGTGATCGTTTCTTATGCGCCATTCATTGTCTCTACTTTTTTTGTTGACTTGGATTGTGATAGAACACTTGCACAAGCATACACGTAATTAAATCACCCATATCGGTTTTAGAAGATAAATCCTGACGTCATTGACCATTATACTTAATCTTGTTTACTTGCCTTCTATGCGAGGAATGTTCTATTGGCATTTGAGTCGTCCGTGCGGTTATGAGTTGTAACATGGGCACAAGATGCTAAGTGATTAGGGTTCATGAATTGGGACTCGTGAGTTGTGATTATGAGATTGGATACCTCGTCGAAATGCTTGAACAAATCTGGTGTGAAAGCGGTTGTTCTTATTGAGTTGTTGCTAGTTTTCCTTTATTTGGTTTCACCGGACTTAGACTGTGATCAGCTTACTCAACAACATTATCACCTGACAGCCTCCTGTTAAATATTGATGTTACTAGTGTATCATTACAAGTATTGTTTTGTATTCCCTATCCTGCTTAAATTTATATTAATATTGTTTCTCTGTTAGTTCACCTTCACACTTGTTCAGGTTGTTTAGTCTAGTAGGTGTCTTGACTGCCCGTCGTCACTACTCCACCGAGGTTAGTCTTGATACTTACTGGGTACTGCTGTGGTGTACTCACACTACGCTTCTGCCTATTTTTGTGCAGATCCAGGTGCCTCGATTGTTGTGAATTATTAGCTGACTTGTCTGCATTGCTGTGGAGACTCAAGGTAAACCTGTTGTCGCATTCGCAGGCCTCGGAGTCACCTCTGATATTTTACTTGTAATCTTTAATTCTATTCCGAACAGTTATATTTAGGGATTTTCTAGCAAACTCAGTACAGCTTATGACTTGTACTACCGGTTGTAGGATTGTAATTTGTGTATAATGATTTCTACTTCATATTTATTATTTGATGGTTGAATTCTTCTGTTAATTCAGTAAGTGTTAGGCTTACAAATTCTTAGAGAATAGGTGCCGTCACGACATCTCATGGAGAGAAATTGGGGTCATGACATCATCTTAGTCAATACTTTCAATTTAAGATTTATTTGCTAAAATTTCATAAGTTTTCATGCTTATCTTTTACTTAGGTTTTAAAATACAAATTAAAAAAATTATATAACGATGAACATTGATCCCATTTAGCTAGCTCATTATGAAAAAAATCATGCTCATAGAAGTCTACATATGCCTTATTATAATTTTTAAGGACTTATTTTGAAATATCTGACAAAATTTATTACTGTTGTGTAACTTAATACTCGAAACAAACAAGTGACAAAAAATAGTTCATTGCAATTCTCCAAAGATTTGTCAAATAAAGCAAATTAAAATATTAAATCTTTTGATCATTTAGACATTTGAGAATGTAGATGTTGGCCCGTAGCTCCGAGGAAAGAAAACAATAAGTAAATGTAAAGTCTAAAAATGACCAATGTTGAATTAATACTTTATAATACATAACTTAATAAATAATAAAAATATAGGAACTTATCATTTATTGGACAATTGCAAAGGAAAAACAAATTAATGATAATTCCTTTACGTTTGTAGTTTTATCAATTTGACTCTCAATAATATATTGTAACTAATTTTGTTTTGTTTTTCTTTATTTCTTATACCATCAATATTATTATGTACGCTACAAGTTTTGGAGTTACTTATATGATGAATTTGTGAAATAGTTGAATTGAATTTTCTATCTAATTAGTTGATTCAAAACTTATTTTGTTAAATTATTTTAAAAAATTAATTATTCATTCTCAACATTAGAGGAAATAGTTTTCTTCATTCAAATTCTTAATATTAATTAGATCATCCTAAGTTTAATAATTAACTATAACTATATTTTTATCCAACAAGAATTCTATGTTCAAAGGATATAAAAATATCGATATGACATTTCACGTAGAGAATTTTAGTTATTTTTAAATTTTTTAAGTATTAGAATGATAAATTAAAGTATAAAGTTTATTCAATTGTAAAATCTATTTATAGAGGATAAAATATAGACCAATATATGATTATAATAAATTCTAGAATTTAATTATTTTTGACAACTTTATTAGAGTGTAAAAATTCAAACCCCTCTATTTTTAAGTAAAATGCCAAAACAGAAAAGTGACTACTACCTGAGTCATAATGTTTACACACGTTTAAGATACAAAGTTGGGGTATGATTAATTTACATAATTAATAAGAAAAAATTTGCTAATAAGTAAAGTTTTATATGATTCAAAGTCCTAGATATTAGAAAAATAATTAAATGACTATTCTTAAATAGTAAGAAATTAATTAAATGAATATCTGTATATATTAAAAAAATAACTAAATGACTATTTTGTCTTGTATAAACTTTAATTTTAAAAGGCAAAAAAGATGAACAATATTCTGCTAAGGGCCTTCATGCTTTTAATATAGTAATAGTCTCTATGTACGTGCTTCACACGTAAATCTTCAGTCAATTATTTACATAGATGAGCCAAAAATTAAACTTAAGGAAAATGATACACAAGAAATAAGTTTGTTTGAAAATATGATTTTTTTAAATAAGTTTGAAGTACCTTCAGTCAATTGTTTGTTTTTTAAAATAAAACTTTATTTTGTACGATATTTTTCAATTTTCTAACATATTTTTTGAACCAACGAAGCAATTTTTTGAAGATATGGTCATAAGTCAGTTAAACAATTCACCTCAGTTATTTATACAATAAATGGAATAATTACATATACGTATTATAACCTCTAGAGTTTTCATAGAACAATTTAACTACAATAACATTAAGATAAATTCAATCATAATAAATAACATCACATTATCAACAAAACTCAAAGACATTAGAAGACAAAAGGAAAAGGCAAAAAATAATACTCTATATATAAAAGCCTATCAATTTTTTTTGCATCGTTTTAAAAAGAATAAAAATGAAACACAAACTTACACCTTATAGACAAATTAAAAAGCAATCCCTTTGCCATACTAATATGTCTATGTATTGTCTTTTGACAAATAATAATCTCTTCTAGAACTTTGCATGTAACTTACACAAAGTAACATACATATGTAGGAATATATATATACATATATATATACATATATATATATATATATATATATATATATATATATATATATATGTGTATATATATATATATTGTCACGACCCTAACCCCGAACCCGGTCGTGATGTTGCCTCTCGCGAAGACAAGGCCAGCCACTTCAAACGAAATCTCATTCTTAAGCAATTAAATTAACAAGAAAACAATACAAACATAGTTTAATAGCATTCAATTGCGGAATTTTAGCTAACCATCCCGACAACAGCCCAAACCGGGGTGTCACAATGTCATGAGCCACTAATGAATCATAATAACAAGATTACTAATTACAACATCTGGCACAAAATTTTTTTTTTTTTGAAGAACATGGAAACAGCAAGGTAAAAGAGATACGGGGCTGCGGACGCCAACAGCTACCTCGTAGTCTCTGAATCACCACCCTGACAGGAGTAGTCAATGCCTCGGAGCGGAATCAACAATGCCTGAATCTGCACACATGGTGCAGGGAGTAATGTGAGTACTTCCAACTCAGTAAGTAATAATCATAAATAATGGCGGAAAGCAAGAAATCACACAAAGCACAAGGCATTCTATAATAAGCAGTTAAAATATCGTTCGCAACAAAAAATCAATGAGAAATCCAAGTCAAATCTCTTTTCAACAGGTGAAAACATGAAATCCTTTTTGGTAAATAATGTAAAGTAAAATATCGCCCCTCGGGCTCAGTATCATTTAAAACACAGTATCGGCCCCTCGGGCATATCACATGGTACAATACCCGCCCCTCGGTCATATCTCGTGGTAGGCGTACCACCCGCTCCCATTTACATCATATCTTGTGGTAGGCGTACCACCCGCTCCCATTTACATCACAATGGGTACCCGCGCTCACTGGCATTTATATCATATTTCGTGGTAGGCGTACCACCCGCTCCCATTTACATCATATCTTGTGGTAGGCGTACCACCCGCTTCCATTTATATCATATTTCGTGGTAGGCGTACCACCCGCTCCCATTTATATCATATTTCATGGTAGGCGTACCACTCGTTTCTATTTACATCATTTAAATGTCATTTAAATCTCAAAACTGAGTAAAAATGACTGATTTGTAAAACAATGGAAAACAATATGACTGAGTTCAAGTAATGAATCAAAACAGTGAGAAAACAGTGATAAATACCCCCCGAAGGGTTCAAATAACCGGCACGAAACCCAAATTTGAAAATCAGCCCAAATCATGATGATATCAAATAAGTTTCAATCAAATATGTAGTAAAAATCATCAATCGGGATGGACCAAGTCACAATTCCCAGTAGTAAACGACCCCGCGCTCATCATCGACCGCGTGCCTCACCTCAATATATCACTACGATGTGCAATCTGGGGTTTCAAACCCTCAGAACATCATTTACAATCACTACTCACCTCGAACAGGCTAAATTCTTAGCCCGCGACGCCTTTTCCCTTTGAATTAGCCTCCGCGCGCGTCGAATCTATCCAAAATTAGAACTAATATGTCACAATATGCTGGGGTAACAAAGCCCATGCGAAAATAATCAATAAATACTAAGAAATCCCGAAATTAACAAAATCCGAGCCCCGGGCCCACTTCTCAAAATTCAGTAATTTTCACTTCAACGGGTTCCTTGTCTCCCCACGAGTTCAACCATATAAAATTTATCGAATTCCTATATCGGTTCGACCCCCAAGTCTTAAAATCTAAACTTAAGGATTTTTCACAGATTTTCCCACTTAAATCACCAATTAAGTGCTAAATATAGAGATTTACTGGAGTAATTTGACCAAGATTGAGTTAGGAACACTTACCCCGATATTTTCCTTGAAAATCTCCCAAAAATCCCTTCAAGATTAGCTGCAATCCGAGCTGTATAGCTCCAACTATGTTCAAGATGACCAAAACTCCTTCTTTTAAGAATTTGTCCAAGAAAGTCCCCTTTGGATATAGTTTTGAGGTTGATTTACCGTGATTTATGGTGTTTGGAGGTGTTTCTCTTCGTGGGTAACGACAGTGGGTTTTTGCATGGCAAATGGGCACTGATTTCTATTTATAAAAGGGTCAAAAATCGAGACAAAAACGCCCCTGTCAGGCTTAAAATGCGATCGCATATCTGTCGCATGACAGATATGCGGTCCTCATATTTGACGCGACCATCGCAAAGGTAACCCTAGTCTTCACCGCAATTCAGCACGAAGCATGGTTTGCGATCCGCATGTCAAGAATGTGACCGCATTATTGACCGCATTTTTGACGTTGGTTTTTGTCCACAAATCTGTTTCGGTCTGCGGTCTCAGTGTGGTGAATATGCGGTCCGCATTTCTGACCGCATTCTTGACACGAATCTTGCCCAGAAATCTGTTTGAATTTGCTATCTCACTGTGGGATATGCGGTCCGCATTTGAGAAATGCGACCGCATTTCGACTCTGGTTTTTCTGCAGATTTTTCTTTCCAACGATGACATGGTCCGTTTAACCACCCAAAACTCACCCGAGGCCGTTGGGACCTCAACCAGATATATCAACCTACCCCATAACATTATTCAAACTTGTTCCGACCTTTGGAACGCTCAGAACAACCTATTAACACCAATTCGCGTCGGATTCAAGCCTAAGGATTTAAAAAATCTTCTAAATCGCTCTTTTGATCTAAACCCCACCAAACCACGTCCGAATGACCCAAAATTTTGCACACAAGTCCTAAATCACATATCGAAGCTATAGCAATTTTCGGAATTCTATTCCGACCCTCGGATCAAAATCTCGCCTTACAACCGGAAATCGCCAAAAATTCCCACTTCACCATTTCAATCCTAACTCTACAACGGACCTCCAAAACCAATTTCGATCACATTCCTAAGTCATAAATCACCTCCCGAAACTAACCGAACCATCGGAACTCACATCCGAGCCCTCTAACTCATAAGTCAACATCACTTTTCCGGTTTAAACCTTCTTGAAAGAGACTAAGTGCCTCATTTCTTACCAAATCTACTCCGCACTCAACTACTCAACTTGATTACATAAAATACGGTTAACGAAGCATAATAAAACAGAAACGGAGAAAAACAGAACGGTAACTCATGAGACGACTGGCCGGGTCGTCACATATATATATATAT